>BQKN01000077.1:174131-207761 GCA_022839385.1 Asparagus kiusianus | reverse complement strand
CGGCCAGGATAACTCTATACGAGTTGCTGAGGTTGTCGAAGGATACATGGAAGGCACTACAAGAAGCCTTGAGTGATTCCGAAGCCTTCTTGACTCGGATCAAACCATCTTCCAAAGAACCGGAGTCGTCAGCTCAGCATTGCAATCTGGCGGCACATCACTTCCCCTGCATCTCTTTCACCAAAGAAGACATGCAGACAAGGAACTCCAATCATGATAGGCCATTGTACTTCACCGGGCATATCGGCTCCAGCGTTGTCAACCGGATCCAAGTCGATCCGGGTTCCGCTGTGAGCATCATGCCATTCCGATTGATGCATCATCTCAGAATCCCGACTAGCAAATTAGCGTCCACTGGCACGACGATTTACGGATTCAACACCAGCGGGTCTAGGCCCTTGGGGAAGATCCGAATTAAGTGCCAGATCGGGGATTTGAAGTCGGAGGTCACATGCTATGTGATTGACGCGGAAACTTCCTATAATTTGCTGTTGGGTCGACCTTGGATCCACGGTAACCTTATAGTCCCGTCAACACTGCATCAGTGCTTCAAATATGTGGGCACAGATAATGAAGTCAAGACGGTGGTCGCGGATAAGCAACCGTTCAAGGGATTGGAGAATTACTTCACCGATTCCCTTTTATACGGCGCTGAATCCGATACTGAACCATCGGCCCAAGGAACGGACAGCGGTGATGAAGCTGATACCGAACCAGGGCTTGATTACGATGGCGGTTTTGTTTTAAACGACATTGTACCCATTGTAATCAATCTTGACGATGATGAATCATCGGAAGATAGTTGTAATTGGCAACTTGCCGAAGAACTATCAATAAATGATGATTTAGAGTACTCGACGGGTCTTGATGATATCACCAACGAACTCTATGCTAACCCTGATTTATATATGCCTCTTCAATCATTTTGTTTGACAAAGAAGCAGGTACACGACCCTTGCGGGACAACGCTCATCATCCCCGCAGGGATTGGGGGTGGAAAGGAGGTCGTCTACGGCAAAGGAAGAGCATCTCCGATACCCAACCACTTCCTGGAAACAGAAGACGACGATGATAAACCAACCCGTCATCTATCCAAGTACGATGCGAAAGCACGCAACATGATGGAAAGGCACGGCTATGACTTCAAGATCGGAGAGGGTCTTTTCTTTGGTCGAGGCCCACGGGTTCCACCCCGGATGGCCTATGTACCGAAGGGAAAACCCGATAATTACTATCGCCACAAAAGAGGTCTAGGCTATGTCTCATCAGATGATGAGTGTGGCTGGCAAATCATTGACCAAATTGCTAACAAGACTAGGAAAGGATATTCTTCCGACTCTTCGGGTTGGGATTCCGACGCTAGTCTTGGTGAGGTATTTAAAAAGCTAATGTCGAACATGGTCACGGTTGATCCAACGACAATAGAAGAAAATGATGAGATGCCGACATGGGAAGACCCGTGGGTACATCACTTAAACATGCAGTATGGTGACCGGTTCGAGCAGAGAGAGCCTCCTACCGAAGACCCAGTCGTTCAGGTGAATATGGGCACCGAGGAGAATCCAAAGCCAATATTCATCAGCGATAGCCTCTTCCCTGAAGAGAAGGAAGAGTTGATTTCTCTTATCCGGGAGTACATCGACGTATTCGCCTGGAATTATGAAGACATGCCAGGTCTCGACCCAAACGTAGCAGTGCATCGTCTCAACATCAAGCCGGAAGTTAAACCAGTCAAACAACAACAACGACGGTTTCGTCCGCAAATGATGGAAGCAATCGAAGCTGAAGTCAAGAAGCTCGTCGATTCAGGATTTATCCGAGAGGAACAACATCCCGAATGGCTTGCCAACATTGTTCCGGTCCTAAAGAAGAACGGGAAGATCCGGATATGCATTGACTTCAGGGACCTCAATGCAGCTTGTCCAAAAGATGATTTTCCTCTCCCCATCACGGATGTTATCATCGACAATACGTGCGGGTTCGAGAGGATGTCCTTCATGGATGGTTTCTCTGGTTATAACCAGATAAAGATGCATCCAGATGATGAAAAGCACACCACATTCCGAACACCTCTCGGCGTATTCTGCTACACAGTCATGCTCTTCGGCTTGAAGAATGCAGGTGCTACATATCAGCGAGCCATGTCGAAGATCTTTCAAGAGCATCTCCGAAAGACCGTCGAATGCTACGTGGACGATTTGGTCGTGAAAAGTCGTGATAAGAATGATCACATCAAAGACTTGAAGACCATGTTCGACTTGATGCGGGCCCATCAGTTGAAGATGAACCCTACCAAATCCTTCCTCGGAATGGCTAGTGGAAAATTCTTGGGATTCGTCGTCACCACCAAAGGTATTCACATTGATCCGGATAAAGTAAAGGTGATCAATGAATTGCAACCTCCGAGGAACCTCAAGGAGCTCAGAGGACTGCAAGGGCGATTGGCATATATCCGTCGGTTTATCTCAAACCTATCGGGAAAATGCCAACCATTCTCCAGGCTCACAAAGAAGGGCGTGTCATTCGTATGGGACGATGCTTGTCAAAAGGCATTCGAGAGTATCAAAGAATATCTCTCGAAACCTCCCGTACTCGTTGCACCGAAATCGGGCAAACCGTTCTTGATTTATGTCAAGGCGACGAGCCACTCATTAAGTGCATTGCTTGCACAAGATGACGATAACGGTCACGAGCAGGCGGTATATTACTTAAGCCGAACCATGGTAGGCGCAGAATCTCGATATCCCATGATTGAGAGGGAATGCCTAGCCTTAGTGTTCGCCATCCAGAAGATGCGGCATTATTTGGTTAGACAAACCATCTACGTCATCTCCAAAGTTAACCCGGTCCGAGTATTCATGACTCAACCGGCTTCCATGAGCTGGCGATTAGCAAAATGGGCTTTACTCTTGTCCCAATACGATCTGCACTTCAAGCAGCAGAAGTCAGTAAAAGGGCAAGCTATCTGCGATCTCTTGGCAGCTAATCCAACTACGGACGCCGCCGAGATATATGACGATTTACCTGATGAAACCCACGAAGTCAACGCAACTTCACACCAACAAGTGTGGCGTTTGTACTTCGACGGCGCTTCACGAGCAGCTAATGCCGCAGGTACTCCTGGATGTTCTAAGGTCTCCTCCGGAGTGGGAGTTGTCTTAGTTTCCCCGGGAAAACATGTGATGCCTCGAGCCTACTCATTAACTGAGCCGTGCTCGAATAATGTGGCAGAGTACAACGCACTGATTATAGGCCTCAACTTCGCCAAGGAGCTGGGGGTTGAATATCTCGAAGCCTTCGGTGATTCTCAACTAATCGTCAAACAAGTGCAAGGGGAATACGAAGTCCGAAGTCAGGATTTGCTACCATACCACAAGATGGCGGTGGAGCTAGCGGAATCGTTTGAAGGGTTCTTCATCGAGCACGTTCCGCGGCTGCAGAACACCTATGCAGATGCGTTAGCAGCTTTAGCTGTGTCCTTGGCACAACCTCCCGGAACAGAACAATTTGTTACGGTAAAAACGCATCAACTCTTGGTGCCACTTCATGATGAAAATGGCAAGGAGGAAGAGGCCCAGGAGGTGCACACAACTCAGGCTGAGTTTGAACCCCGAGATTGGCGTTTCCCCATCATCGACTACGTCTTGCATGGAATCTTGCCAGAAGATGTGAAGGAGAGAGAGTCGATCAGACGAAGAGCTCCAAGATTCTACTATAATACAGAGAATCGAACGCTATACCGCAGGGGGTATGATGGCGTGCTGGCACGGTGTCTATCAACCAAAGAAGCTGAAGAAGTGCTTAAAGAGGCACATGAAGGAGAGTGCGGCGCGCACCAACCTGGTCCTAAGCTCTATGATCGCATCAGGAGAATGGGATACTTTTGGCCCTCCATGATGCATGAGGCAATTGTATACGCCCGGAAGTGTCACGCGTGTCAGGTACACGCGAATTACATGCACCAGCCTCCGGAACATCTACATCCTTCGGTTACGTCGTGGCCGTTCGAGACCTGGGGAATGGACATTGTTGGTCCTATAAACCCCCCATCAGTAAAAGGCGATCGGTTCATCCTGGCGATCACTGATTACTTCTCCAAATGGGCTGAGGCAGTCCCACTCAAAGAAGTCAAGACGAGCAACGTCATTGCATTCATCAAGCACCATATCATCTACCGGCATGGTGTTCCAAGACGAATCATACACGACAACGGTCCTCAATTTATCAGCAACGCCTTCATAAGGTTCTGCGAAAAGTTCAAAATTCAGGACATCTCGTCAACAGCCTATAACCCCACAGCAAACGGGTTAGCTGAAGCCTTCAACAAGACTATCATAAAGCTCTTGTCAAAGCTTGTGAAGAATAGCAAGCGAGATTGGGATGATAAGCTCGGCGCAGCTCTATGGGCCTATCGTACCACTGTACGTACACCGACCGGCGCAACCCCATACTCATTGGTGTATGGATGTGAAGCCGTTCTCCCTCTGGAAATCCAAATTCCATCTCTTCGGATCGCTCTTGCAACCCAGATGACGACCGAAGAACAACATCAGAAGCGCCTCGAAGAACTCGAGATGCTCGATGAAAAGCGCCTGGAAGCTCAGCAGCATATTGAGTTTTACCAAGCCAGAATTTCTAGAGCCTTCGACAAAAAAGTTCGACAAAGGAGTTTTAAGGAAGGAGACTTGGTCTTAACCGAGAAACGTCCTATGATCCTTAACTCCAAGAAGAAAGGCAAATTTGAACCCAAATGGGAGGGACCGTTCGTAGTAGAAACAGTTTACTCGAACGGCGCCTATCGTCTAGTCACCAAAAACGGTGACCGACTCATGATGCCAATAAATGGCAAATTTCTGAAGAGATACTATCCTTAGTATCCTCAGAAGAATTGAGGTATCGGGAAGTTCCCGGAAGAATACCACATCGGGGTATTCTTAGGGATAACCCGGTCGCTGATGAGCAAGAAATCAATATTCGAATTCCGAATATTCTTGTTTGTCAGAATCTAACTCTCACAAACACTCTTTTGCTGAGATGAGATCTAATCGTTGATTCTCCCCTCGCAGAACTTTCAGTGGTTTCTGACTACTCATAGTCTCCACCACACCATTCCAGCTTGGTCAAACCTTACTACAGTTAGGACCAAAGCCAAATTCCCCTCTCGATTCGCCCAAAGAACGAGAGGTCCACAAATCAATCGATCAAACCTTCTTTCGGTTATGATCATTCTCACATTTCCCACTTGGTCAAACCTTACTACAGTTAGGACCACAACCAAAATCCCCTCTCGATTCCTCCAATGAACGAGAGGTCCACTTTCAATTCAAATGACCAAACCTTACGACAGTTAGGGTTGTTTGAACCTTTCGATTCGGTAACCAAACCTTACGACAGTTAGGGTTATCCGAATCTTTTCGATTCTCGGAGTGGAGATCCCACTTCTAGTTTCACCTGTCGGATCCTGGGGGTGGAGATCCCACCTCGAGTTTCCTTTCCTGCTGAAGATAGAATATAAAATTCTTCCTCTTCAGAGTCAAATGACCAAACCTTACGACAGTTAGGGTCGTTTGAACCTTTCGATTCGAGTAACCAAACCTTATGACAGTTAGGGTTATCCGAATCTTTTCGATTCTCGGAGTGGAGATCCCACTTCTAGTTTCACCTGTCGGATCCTGGGGGTGGAGATCCCACCTCGAGTTTCCTTTCCTGCTGAAGATAGAATATAAAATTCTTCCTCTTCAGAGTCAAATGACCAGACCTTACGACAGTTAGGGTCGTTTGAACCTTCGATTCGATGACCAAACCTTATGACAGTTAGGGTCGTTCGAAACTTTCGATTCGATAATCAAACCTTACGACAGTTAGGATTATCCGAATCTTTTCGATTCTCGGAGTGGAAATCCCACTTCTAGTCTCATCTTTCCCTTGGCTTTGCTTTCAGAAAAGACAGGGATGAAGTCGGCGCCTAATACGCGTTGCCGGGTAGTCTTTCCCGTGAGAAAGACGAAGTCTATGTATTCAAAGTCATAGCATAAAGTCTCGGAGGGTTCGCTCTCTTAGCACAACGTTACATGCGGAACGGACCCAGACAAATCGCATGCTAGCCCGACACAAACGGTAGTCGGTAAAGGCACGTCAAAACCGTTGAGGGCTGGGGGTTGGCCAATAATCCCAAAGTCTATACCTAACACGTATAGCCGGTTTAGTCTTTTACCGATTAAAGAAGACACCACAGCATATCAAGAAGCATCATGTAAAAAGAAGCAAATAAGGAGTCTCTAATAAAAGATTAAGACAAAAGCATATAACAACAAGTTCGTCAATCCGAAGGCAGCTGATGACTAAGAATGTGAGACTCTAAACCAGAAAGCCTGTCCATATAACTCTGCTCGAACTCGGCCTGCACGCGAGCTCGAACAGAATCCTCGGAACTGCTCAAAACCTCAGCAGCTTCAGTTCGCAGCTTCATCAATCCCTCTTGCGTTGATCCCAGCTTGTCGAGCGTCCACTCACGAGAACGCTCCAATCCAACCAAGTCCTCGGTGATTATAGCAGCAGACTCTTCGGCACGTCCTAAGGCCTCCTTCAGCCTAGCTATCTCTGCACGAGTAGAATCCAGGGAGCTGAGTAACTCGCCTTTGCTGGTGTCCTTCTTCGCCAGGTTGGCCATCAGCTGTGCAACAGAGTGCTCGCGTGAACGGAGCTCGCTGCTAATGGAAGATCTCAAGTCACGCCATTGAGTCATTCTATCCTCCATCTGAGAGGACATGAAAGAAGAAGCTCCACCAGCCTTCAAATCCCTCAATTCTTGAACCTCTGACTCCAGAGCAGTAAAATCAGCAGTGAAGGAATCAGCCAACTCTGGGTATCCTTCTTCCCTCATCATCAGCATGTGGCGAGAAAAGGAACGCCTGAACTGGTCAAAGCAGTATCCTCGGAGAAGAAGTTTCTCAATCATGCCATTATAAAAGGCGGTGAAGAAGTTGAGGTCCGCGCGAAAAATTTCTTTCTCAGGATCGGTACCAGCCAAAAGGACGCGAACATACTCATGTAGAGATGATCGAGCTCCTGCAAACAACAATGGGGGAGTTAAGGGATTATCAAATACGACAAGGAAACCCGAGAGGAAATTCGAAGTATACCTGTACTGGCGGAATTTCCCTCGGGTGGAGGCACGGCAGACTCTGAGATAACAGCAGGATTAGCTATGAAGGGTGCATCAACCCCTGCAGGCAAATCAGTCGTATCTCTCGGCTGTGGCAAAGAGACATGGCTCTCAGGCGAAATATCAGCCCTGGAAACTGCAGCAGCATCAGGCACAACGCCTGGTCCTACAGTTATACCTCTTTATTAGTCAAAATGCAAATTTAGGCAAATAAAGAGAATCAGGGTGATAAGGTCATCGGCGTACCTGCAAGTCCATCATCTTCTGCAACACGGGGAGGGTCGGTAGTCAAAGGAGAATCAGTCCTGGTGGCTGATGATGTACCTGTGAGTGCATCGCTCGTAAAGGGCGGTCCCGCAGTTCCTCTGGCGGCCTGTTCAGCCAGCATATCGACTAATAGCCCAGCGTCAGGACCGCAGAAACTCGGCACAGAGGCACTCCCCTGGTCTTCAAAACCTACATCATGAAAGGATTCACCCTCAGTCGAGTTCTCTTTCCCTGTAATCAAAAGAGATATTAGCAGATGCAGGTATACCTGAGTAAGAAGCGGTGGGCTCGACGCTATACTCTGGCCCAAGATCAATGTTCAAATCGATGCCCAGAGAACCATCATGAAGGGCGTCGCACATCTGCTGCACGAAGCAATCCATGTTATCCGGACCAGGGGATGCAGGAGGCAATGGAAGTTCACCCTCTTCAAGCAACCCTGGAACATAAAGTACGGTTATGAATCCCAGAAGGTAAAACATGTCAAAATATGGAAAGTAACGGAGGGTTACCTTCCTCCCTGTCGGCAAAGCCTCCGGAATCTACTCCATGAGAGCGTTGATCAACAGGAGGTCTATAGGCAACCTTCTTCCTTTTCAAAGGACCACCCCTCTGGAAACCGACGGGACGATTGTGCGAAGTTGGTCCACCAAACTTGGATTTCGCACGACGTGAGGCAAGAGGTTCATGGTCATCGGCCGAACCACCTGAAACAACAAGGATTATTTCACGTACCAAGGTTGAGGAGAAGCGAAATCAAGAAGCATGACAAACCTACATCAAGTTCTACTTGGTCGGTGTCTATTTCCTCCTCACAAGCTTCATCGCCATCCGCAGGAAGGTGCTCCCCATCAATTCTGCCTGAAGGAGGAGATTGAGCAGGCCTCTTCCCCTGCTTCTGAGCAGCCGTCATAGCAGCCTGAACCAAGTGCTCAGACTCTAACTCCGAAAGGCTCTTCACACCTATGGATTCATAAGCCGAAAGGAACCACTTGCAGCTAAGGAAGGTGATCATCGGTTTGCGCTTATACGAAGGAAGAGCAAACTGGGCCCCGGTGCAACCAACCATGGTCCATAACCATGCTCGAATACCGTCAACAAGCCCTCCCTTAACCTGTAAACCACGGCTCGGATTCCCAACATATAGTTGGTCGTAGCCGAACTGACGTGCGAAACGGCAGGGAAGGTAAGGCTCGATATGGCAACGGTTCTTCACCCGAAGGACAAGATATCCGATGCGGATGTTCACCAGCCATCGGAAGCAACCGACGTCAAGAGCAGTCCGGTTAGTTCGGGGTTTCTCCACATCAGTCAACTCCTCGCCATAGCGTCCAGAAAATTGAGGAAAACACTTGAAGAGCTCCCAGTTCCGACGAACTTGAAGTTCTTGTTGTACATCTTCAAATTTCTTCCCAAGCCACCTACTCCTCTCCAGCAGTTGTAGGAAAGGAACAGGGGTGTCAACGGTGCGGGGAGCTGACATCATATTAGGCCGGTGTAGAACGAACCATGCCATCAAATAAGCATAAGGCAGCTCAACCTTCGGGCAGGTAAGCTCGGTCGAGGGCTTAGAACCCACATGTGTAAGAACACGAACTACACCCCTGAGCCCGCAATGAATGCTGGCCACCATCGCTGGAAGCAAGGACAACTCCCGCCCATAGGCTAGCTGGACTGCCGGGAAGAGCACCTCGACTGGTAAGTCATCCGAAGACTGGTATGGCACGACGCACTTCTTCAACCAGAGTGCGAGGTAGCCGGCCAACAGAGACCGAGGCTCTATAGACTTCTGCGCACGACGGAGGAAAGAACGGAACGTGGTCCCGGCAGGAAAAGCTCCCTCGGCGCTGGCAATAGTATAAGACTGACTTTCATTCTTCTCCATCAGCTCGTTAATAGTGGTGAAGTCCAAGACATCCAACTCACGGATAGGTCCAACGAAATCACCCTCCAGGTTTTGAAACAAGTAAACGGCGAACTGCTTCAAGCTGATCTTCTTCTTCGTCTTAGCTGGAGCAGAAGTTTGGAGCAGTGAGGTATGGTAGTGACATGTGAGATCCTAAAGCGTGTCGTACATATCAGGGCTATCTTTCTTCAGCAAAGCCAACTGCTGGTTGGAAGGAAAGTACTCCTGATACGGGCAATTCCCCATCGAAAGGCCCGAAACCTGGTGCATCTCATGAAGAGCCAGCCCTAGTTCCCCGCCGCTTGTGAGGAAAGTGTTACTATCAGGCAGGTATGTCTCTAACAGTGCCAAAAAGTGGCGACAACTGACTGGGATCCCGTACATGGTAGCTCGTATGGGCGCATATAACCCACTATCTTTCAGATCCCTCTCCCACCTTCCCAGAACATAGCCGGTCATACGGGTCCACCACCCCTTGCCCGGCGAAGAAGCCCAACCGTAGCATCGGTAATCCAGTGGAGGTAGCTGTCTTCCAAGCTGAGCTAGACGGTTCTTCACGGTAAGAGCAGCCGCCGACACCTCGCCTGGAGGCGCGGTGTCGAGACCCATGATCCCGGGGCGAAGACCGCAAATGGATTGGTATCCCAGAGAACCGGGACTCTTATGATGAGAAATGTATCCGCACTGGACGTGGACAGCAGCATTGGTAAGAGACCAGGACATCTGTCGCCCCACAGCCTGTCTCTCCAAGAGAGTAAAAGAACACTGGCGCGGAATGGAAGGAATATATAAAAGAGCTCCCTCGTCAAGGGTTAGCCAATGCTCCTCAGCAAGAGTCAGCACGGCAGGATCCTCGGTGCGATCCCCGAATAGGAAATCTGGCTTCTTTAAAGCCTCAGTAGAAGTGGCATCTGCGGTGAGGGGAGCATCGGTGATAAGTTGGCGTAAACAGTGACGCCCTCCCTCCTTTATCAGCCGACGGAACTCGTCTGAACGATCATGTCCAAACTGCGGAAGGGGATCGATGATCTGCCTAGCGGAAGCTGAAGAGAACACTTCCTTGCTGCAACCGGTAGGGGCATGGTGAGGGAGATTACCCCCGGAAAAATCAACTGCAACAGAGCATGAAGATGGAATTAGAAAATTCATGTCATAAGATTAATCGCGGGATAACCGGAGTGACGATTTCGAGCGTCCTACACCAAGAGGACGGTACGTATCATCACGTATATACCGTGATAATATATACCGACCTGTAAGGTGTAAGACGACACGAGATCGCCCCGATATATCCGAAGACTTGAATTGGCTAAAGCAAAACAAGTCTGAAACCTTAACCCCCGCGTGAGGGGTATCGGTTCTTCCTTCATAACCCGCGAGAGGTCAATCCGGGATGCAGACCTTAACCCCCGCGTGAGGGGTATCGGTTCTTCCTTCATGACCCGCGAAAGGTCAATCCGGGATATAGGAAATCAGAATCCTCACCCCCATAAAAAGAAGCCGCTGAAGAAGATACAGCGGGAGCCTCCTCCTCGCTGTGCTGCGAGCGGGAGCGACTCCTGGAAAGCTGAGCACGACGGGAAGACATCTCAAATCTGCAGTGAAGAGCAGTACATCAGGTACGACATATAATACACGAAATATCGAAAAAGGGGAAATTAAGCACTTGGACTTGAAATCCTATAAACAAATAGGATTTTACAGTTAAAGTCTAATTAAACCTACGAATTTCGTACACGCAAAACGATAATCGTCGTTTCGCGATAAATTTTGGCGAAATACCCAAAATACCCCCCGTGCTCAAGGCCAAATTCAGGTCAAGGACACGTGCAACTCGGGGCGTGGTCGTTATACTTGATCATCTAACGTCCCGGTACCCTATAATTCTGATCAAATTTTGCAAATAAGTCCTTTTGCAGAATTTGGTCAATTTTACATAAAAACCCCTCCTCGAACTTTTGGTTTTGCATCCAAGTGCCTTTACCAAAAATTCGATCAAGGGTTTGGGGTCAACACTCTCTTAAAATTTCAGCCCCAAATTCGTGGTTATTTTGCAAATTAGACCCCAGAAAATTATATGGGCTGTTTTGCAAATAAACCCCTCCAAACAATTCCTTTGATCTCCTTGCACAAAGCACCCTCTCTTTTGAGGAAACAAACATGAACCCTAATCCCGAATTTCGATTCATGTTTGCACAAAAACCCCCATAAAATTTCAGCCACATTTTACGAATAAGCCCCTCAAATTTCGGCCATTACCTATCTTGCACAAAAGACCCCCAAAGTTTCGGTTCTTTGCAATAAACCCCCCAAGAGTATATTACATACATAATCCCTAGCCTATTTGCAAACATAAAAATGCAAATTTTACAAAGGAATAGGAGGATGGAAGAGGGGTCTTACCCAAGTCAAGAGAGCTTCTTCCGAGCTCGGAAATGGAGGCCAAGACCCTCGTTTGGAAGAGGAGAAGAATCCGGCAATTGGGTATCCACCAAAATCCAAGCTTTCCTTGTGGATTGATAGGTTCTTCAATGGAGAAAAGAAATCTTGAGGAAGAAGAAGAAGAAAACCGAAAAATGGGGGGGACCATGCCTAGGTGTACAAGAGACAAAAGAAGAGAGAGAGGGGGACCACTAGGGGAAACACACCCCTAGGGGTGTCTCGGCATTGCCGAGACACCCCCAAGGGTGTCTCGGCATTGCCGAGACACCCCAAGGGTGTCTCGGCTATGCCGAGGAACCCCGGGGTGTTTCGCCCGGGTTTTTGGCTTCTACACAGTATTTCGTCCCCCCCCGAATGATTTTCGATCCTCCGATGTTCATTTTCATCGCCGGCGATTGAGGATACGATTGAACCTCTCACATCAACCCAAGCGGTTCCTAAACCCTAAGGCGGACGCCGGTCAACGCGTAGCCTTAGGTCAACGCCGGACAGCGCGTTGCGACAAAAGTCAACACGTGGCGACGAAAGTCAACACGTAGCGACGAAAGTCAACCTACGCGGTTCAAAACCCTAATATTCTCCTTCACTTCTAAGGCACTATCTGCCTGATTGGTAGTGTGGTGATGACTAGATTCATCGTGTTGATTTGACAACTCTTGGAGCTGCAGGGTATGTAAATCCTTACCCGTTGTACAACCATCTCAATCTTGATTTTGAAATACTCCTTCTGCTTAGCCAAGGCTTCTTGAAGGAGCTAGGCCATCTACTAGGTAGTGATCATGAATGCTTCTCGGGATCACCCTATACTAGACATGGTGTTATTAGAGATAATTGTAGAGCATGTATCTGATGTCTAATCATCCGAAGATCATCCTCTACTCGATCTAGGTCTGATAGCTCTGAACCGTAGCCAAGTGTGACGTTAAGGTGCTCTGGGGAAAGGATCAGGACTGGGACGTCGAGTTGACTTCCCCTTATCGACCATATTAATGGTAACTTCTTGAAGTTTGCCACCCTGAATGGCTGATCTTCTTTTATGGAAGCACCTTGCTTTAGGTTTGGATGATTCAGTAAAGATAATTTCGAATACCGAGACCCTCCGTGGAATGGTCTTAGGGTAGTTACATTATGATAGTACTACCCTGACTATTCTCTCACAAAGACAGTGAGAGTCTATTTCTAGGGTATTTTTTTCGAGACTCATCCCCAGTCCGATAGTACAACTCGTCGGCGTTGCAGCCAGAGTAAACTATCGACTGTTCACATATTCTTTCAGGTATAATGCTATCGTATGCCGGATGTGTCTTCTTTTGTTTAGGTAACGCCTTGTTGACATTTGTAGGAGTCACACATTCGAAATCACCCCTTTGTGTAGGTAAAACCCTAACAGACTCCTAGTTTTTCACACGTACCCCTAAGTGGGTGGTTACAGGAATCAATTTGTTGGAAGGTCGTGTACGACCCCCAGTCTAGATTTTTGCTCAGGAATCATTCAGTGGACCCAAGCATTCTTTAACAGAAGATTTGCCTCGATCTTCAGGTAGAGGACCAAGGTAATCCTTCAGCAGAATTCTAAATTTGGTGAGATCCACGCTGCTATAGGACTTCACCAGAGGTGTGGGCGTAGGAGGAGCGGAATCTAAAGTTGATGAAGGTTGGGGAGCATCCTTGGAGCTAGAACTAAGTAAGAGACATGACTAGTGTTTCTCGTCAGGTAGAGGTGCCTTAACTATCTTCGGTGAAGTTTTAGACGTTGTCTTAGGCTTTGGCACCCAAACCTGCTTAGATCTTGGTGATTCTTTGATCCCCTCTTCTTTTTGCAAAAGAAGTACGCAACGTTTCTGGATGCGCTCCTCAAAGGTAGAACGGGTTCATTTAACACGAACACATTTGTTAGTTAGCGGTTGGGAGGAGGTCCCCGATGCTTGCTGTGGTGACGGCTTAGCCACTTGACACCTTCTAAACTCTAGATCATCTTGGTAGTGGAGTCCGTCTACCTGTTCCAAAGCTTTGGCGAATTGGTGGGCAAGATGTTTGCTGGGGCTCTTGGATGGGCAACTCTATGACCTTTGAGGAGTTGTCGCGAGTGTTGGATTCGGGTTCTTTGGAGGTCGGAGAGGAGTCTTCAATAGCATTCGTGAAAGATTATCACCCTGAGTTTTCAGCTCTGAAGGCCAATTAACCTTCTTCACGGAAGTGGTCTTCCTACGCTTACAGGGAGAGCAAGATCTGGAGGATGAGCATGAGACGTACTGTTCGAACTTCTGCTTGTCGAACTCATATTCCACCTCTTCATTCATAGGGATCTTGATCAGTGGCTACAGCAAGACAGCCTCGGCAGAGAGGCTGTTGGTTGCTACTGTGGTCGCCAGCGTGTTCGTGTCGAAAGTTGGTTTGTTCATTACGGGACTCATTATAACTTCAATCATTACAATAAATTCAATAAAGAAAGACTTTTATAAGTCTCCTTACACAATGAAAATAAAAATATTATAATTTTCTTGAGAACACACGCAGATAGATCATTTATCGATCTTCTGCTTGCGCAGGATCTTTGTCTGTGACTGGGTTTATCCATGGAGCACTAACTGATCAAATCCGAATAAAGATTCCATTGCCTCACAAAGGAGATAAGGAATTGAAGTGACTATCTCGGCAATAGCGAGACAATCACTCTTCTTGAGAATCATAGCTAGGTACGATCTCAAGGAAAATAGATGAATGGGATGTAGATCTCTCGAACTCTTCTCCTCCTTGTGCTGAAGAACTCGCTAAGATCCCTTCTTCCTCTCTAAAATTCATGCTCCTCACTCTTCAATTCGATAGGGCTTCGTTGAGACTCGAGAATTACGGATCTGCGTAAATGAAGGTCCTAGGACCATATTTATAAGTTTCAGAAGCTCGATTTTTAGATAAGAACAATCAATTTGCACTTATCCTCTGTTGTAACCACTTAACCACATTCCAGGATAACATCAGATCAGTAGGGGAGGCTTTGGATCAGATTAAACTTAAATCTGGGTGGTTAACGGGTGAAATCAGCATTTTTTAGTCTTGAGACAGACTTTGTGTCTCAGCCTTAGCTAAGACACAATGTGTGTCTCGGCCTTGGCCGAGACTCATTTTGTGTCTCGGCTTTGGCCGAGACACGTCATGTATCTCGGTTGCGCGCCTCGACTTATTTTTCCCCTAACACCCCGGTCCGATCTCAGAATGACGCGATTCAAAGTGCATTGGAAAGTCTAGAGAAGATCTACAATCTTCCATGAGTGAATAATGGGTGGAGTGGATGATACATGAGTGGCGCTTCATCTATCATGAGTGAAACGTTACTCCCGATCGGATCGTCTCTTTGTTATTTTGCCATCTTGTTGATTCGTATGCTTCGTTGACTTGTTTCATGCATTTGTCAATGTCAAATAATCCTCTTTCACTCGAATAATAATGATCATCATCTCCTCTCTATCTTGAGCTATGTGCGGGTACCTATAGGTAATTTTTACTGCCTACTCCACACATTGATGGTCTCACCCTCGTGTTGGTATTTTTCTTCACAAAGCTCACAAAACTCACAAGAAATTGATCTAGGGTTTTTAAGAGGAGAGGGTGCCTGCTAGGGTTTAGAGATATCATAAAAGAGATTTTTTTAAAAAACACACGTATTTATAGAGGCAAACCCGAAACAAACCTGTTTGATCCGAACCAGGAAACCTAGTTTGACTGGGAAAACAATCTTCAGTATTTTGGCTGTAACTTTCTGATCCAATATCAGAATGAGGTGATTTAAGATTTATTGGAAATATATTGAAGATACCTACAACTTTTGTCTTTTTGAGTTTTCTAGATTCGAACCATATCGGTGTGTAAAGCACGTATACTCTTAACTGGTCGATTTTTCCAGATTTCAGACTCGTGTATGTAGTGCATGATTTCACTCTTATATTCACATATACACATTGAATTGATCTCAAATCAATTTTTTTGCATTCTCAAACATCAATAAATGTTATTTATCACCATATAACACATTTATTATTATTTATCACCATATTTGCAAATTCACGGGCTTTTATAACATCACTATGCGGAACAGACTACCTATTCAGGTATCCTACAGATACTGGTCAACGACTTACTTCAACAGTATACTGACGCACTACTCTAAGCAGTATTAAGCTGTGCTCATCAACGATATCCATACAGATATATATACTATTCTAATTAATCATCTCCCAGTCGTGGTCAAATCAATACATGAAATTATCCTCTCCCAGAAGTCTGTGGATGCTAAAACTCCATACGTGTATGTCCATGATCACGCATGTGTACGTATGGTTTTAATTTCATGTTCACAACGGAACAAGCACGGAAAAAAACCTTCATCAATAATTTAACCTGTTGTTCGACTACCTTTGAGCATCGGTCGACCAGTAATGAACGTGCGTAATGTATATAACACTACAATCTATAATCAATGAATAGTAAATTTAATGGTGAACAGTATCACCAGCTGATAATCACATTTTTATTATAATTTTATATCCTCATTATCTATTTTATATGAATAAATATATCACTAATAATTATTTTTATCTTTAATTGCAGGTAATCAAAAATAAAACTCAAGTTCTCTTCTCTCAACAAAAGCCCATGGATTAAATGAAGAACTCAAGCAAAAACCAAAAAGCCCAAGCCTAAAGTTAATGAAAGAAGAAACTACGGCTAACAATTGGAGAAGCATGCGCATCGATGCCAGCATCGATGCTGGTATCGATGTTGAGGAGAGTCTGTTACGAATCTTAGGCAGAAATTTTAGTGTTTTGGATAAGAATTCAATCCAAAGGTTCACGTTTATAGATGTTTACTATAAATAGGGATAGAGAGTGAGGGGTTAAGGGTGCAAATAATTTTGTAACTCTATTTGGAGAGGAGGGTTACTCTTAATTGAGAAGACCTTCTAATTTTGTAACTTTTGTTATAATTAATAAAAGAATTTTTTCACCACTTTATATTTTTCTTCTCTTTGTTGGATGATGAAGATGAAGATGAAGATCAATTTGGAGGTTTGTTTTATTTTATTTTATTTTATTTTATTTTCTCTTTTATTTCTTTTCTTATTGCTTAGTAGTTTAGATTTACATTAATGTTTTTGTAGTGTAGATTTACTTTCATGCATTTAATTCTTGCAATTTATTTTGTAGCTTAGTTTTTGTAATTTATTTTATAGCTTAGATTTTATTTTCTTTCACTATTCATCTAGAACCCTCTTGGGATTAGTTTTTCTTTTTTACTTGTTTTTAATTTATTTTTCATCTTGAGGCTAGAACCCTTTAGGGAATTGCCCTTTTCTTAGATGTGTAATTAATTCTTATTGGAACTCTAGAAATTACATGAAACTAGCTTTATTTCTCTTATGATTTGTTAATCTTTCTCTCATGCTTAAAATATTCATGTTTAGGATATTCAACTAAAGAACTAATTGGTAGAAAGAATTCTAGAATTACTATTTAGTTATTATTCTTTTCATGAGTAATAATTTTATTGGATGATAATTTGATAGGTTATGCTTTCCTTGAGTGGTTTGTTATCCTATACTTAGTAAAACTAAAGTAGAATGTGAAAAAGAGAATGATTCATATCTTATAAGTGAGATTAGCTAGCGAATTCAATTCTAGATGCCTCATATCTTTAATTGAATCCTCTAACTTTTCTTTCTTAATTTTTCCTTAGTTCTTGATTTTCTCTTATATATTTCTTGATTTTTATTTCCTTTATTTTTCTTTCATTATGATTTTATTTATTCTTTTATCACATCCATTCTTCATTTCTATCATATAAAATCTCATTTATTGACTTTTGCACATATTCAAAATACTCCTTATATCTCTCCACAATCATAATTTTCATCACTCCTAATTGTCACGCACACAACATAAGAACTGAATCTAATTTTCTCCTACAAATACCTTTCTCGTGGGATCAATAACTTTTTATACTATAACTTGATTAGTTGTGCACTTGCAACTTTTCACTTCCACCATTTAGTTACTTCTTCACAATAATAGACAATTAGGACTTACAAAATATTTTATTTTTGTCGACCACAATAAAATCCACCCTCCACTTGGACATTTACTAAGAAGATAATAAATTAAAATAATATTTCCCATTCTCACAATTGTTTGATTGTTAACCCTAAAAAAAGATTTTCTTTTTACCATCCTTGTTGGTCGCTTTTAATTCATAGGGTTGCATTGTATATAATAGTAGGAATTCACCAAAGTAATTTGAGCATCTTGATTTGACACACACTTGAAAATATTCTTTAGGGCAAAACCCTCTAATCAAGATAAGGTGAGGGATTTCATCACCATTTCTTTAGCCCACAAATCACTAATAACTCACTTCACAAACCCAAACCTCCTAAAACTCATTAGACAATGGCCCCTAAGGACTCGAGCTCAATAAGGAACAAGAAATCCCTAAGTGAAATGGTTCAAGTATTCTTGGATTAGTTGGTGTCTAAAGTAAGGTTTAGGGGTTATGTAAAATGCTCTACAAGTAACGAGATGCTTAATTGATCTCTGATCACCCTCTAGTACTATTCTTACCTGGCTAACTGACCGAGTAAAACTTTGATCTTTTCACCTAAGAAATTTTTGGTTAGGAGCTGGTCTAGCTGAGTTAGGCTTAACCCTAGAGTTTAGAGTGATTAAAAAGTGATTATTTTTTTATCATTTATTTTAATTAGGTTTTTCCTTCATCACCTTTTTCTTATCATAAAAAAACTAACTTTTATTTTTCTTTAAAAAAAGTATAAAAAGAAATTGTTTTGGTTTATGCGAGCATAGATTAGGGATAATACACATCGATTAATTCACTTTGAACCAATCATAAAAATGGTGTATCCTAATCCACCCATTCTTCAAGATATGTGCTATCCCACTAGGAATACAATACCGTCTTGCATTAGGTTCTCTGAGGCAAATAGAACTAACTTTAAGATTCGACCGTATTATACAAACATACTTTCTAAATTTCTATGGAATGAAACTGAAGATGCTTATATTTTTATCTTAGAATTTGAGGAAGTATGTATTATGATTAAAATGAGAGAATTAACTTAAGATGCAATCAAACTCAGATTCATTCCTTTTGCTCTTAAGGACAAGGAAAAAAAATGATTGTATAGCTTACCCAAAAATTCTATCTTAACTTGGAATGAATTTGTCACCGTTTTTTTTTGAAGAAAATTTTCCCGATCCATAAAACGGTTAAGCTAAAAAACAGCATTATGAATTTTAAAATTATCCTAGAAGAACCTTTCTAGAAGTATTTTGACTGATTCAAAGACCTTCTTATCCAATGTCCTCATCATGGTATCGAGAAGTGGCGATTATGCCAAATTACGAATCTTAAAATTATTCCGGAAGAACTTTTCTAGAAGTATTTTGACCGATTCAAAGACCTTCTTATCCAATGTCCTCATCATGGTATCTAGAAGTGGCGATTCTGCCAAATTATTTATGAAGGATTGGATTATTCTTCAAAAACTTCCTTAGAGTCGATATGACAAAGGGATTTCATGAGGAAAAATGCTGATGAAGCTTGAGAGTTTTTGGAGAGTCTATCCGAGAAAACCATGCAATGGGAATACTGTGATGACCGAGTTTCATCTGTTCCCTAACTTAAGTCTAGTGGTATTTTCTTAGAGTCGAACATTGCATCTAAAGCTAAGATGGCTATAATCATGCGTAGGTTAGAAGCCCTAGAAATCAAGGAAAGAGCACTGGCACAAATCAATCAAGTTTCTGCCTTAGGTTGTCACAATTATCTTTCACCATCCCATGTTTCAGAAGAATGTCCACTCTTAGGAAATATTCAGCCACTAGGACAGGTTAATGCTGCATTCTAATGTCCTGTGAATGATCTATTTTCTCCAACCTACAATCCGGGTTGGAGAAACCACCCCTATTTTGCATGGAATCAAGGAAACCTCCTCGGAAACCAAAATTTTATTCCCACTTCAAACCAACTAATTCCTAGGGGAAACATAGTTCCTTTCAGTTCTCATCCAAATTTTTAACAAACCAATCTGCCATATCAAAATCAATCTCCTCTCCATCAAGCTGTAACTCAAACTCCTCCTAATTCAAATCATGATAAACATCTCAATATCTTGGAAAGGTTTGGAAACCATAATTAAGGCCTCTACACAAACCATGAATAAGTTGACTCAAACATCCAGCACTCTTAATTCCATTATGCAATCAACCGGACAAATACTCAACTCCAACACTCGAACGATAGCTACATTAGAAACCTAACTTAGTCAACTAGCTAATGCTATGAGTGAAAGAGAAAAAGGAAAATTTTTGAGTCAACTCATGGTCAACCCGAAGGACACAGGATCTAGTTTATCATATGAAGCTCAAGTGAATACAATACATTCACTACGGTTAGGGAAACAGGTCGATAATCAAGTGAGAACACCTCCAAGTCAAGCTCTTGATCAAGAACAAATTCCTTCTTCTTCTTCTTCTGATGACTCCATCCAACAATCACCCCTCTCAAATGACCGAGAACACGAAGTTGAGCCTGCTTTTGATAGGTTTAGACCAGTTGCTCCCTTTCCAAATAGACTTAGGCCTAGGAAACACTCCCCTCAGGAGGAGAATATCCTAGAAACATTCAAACAGGTTAAGGTCAATATTCTTCTCTTAAATATAATTGAACAAATTCCATCTTATGCTAAATTTTAAAAAGAACTATGCACTAAGAAGAGGAGAATAAATGTCCCAAAGAAAGTCTTTTTGCCACCAATATTAGTGATATGCTCTCAAAGCCCATACCTTTAAAATGTAAATATCCAAGTTCCCCCATCATTTCATGTGTCATTGGTAATACTCACATTGATAAGGCGCTTTTTAGACTTAGGGGCCAGTGTTAACTTTCATCTTGTATTTAGTCTACCAATAACTAGGTTTAAATGAATTGAAACCAATCTGATGCACCTTACAGTTAGTTGATAGATCTGTCAAGGTCCCTATGGGTGAGATAGAGGATGTTCTGATTAAGGTTGGAGATTTTATTTTTTTAGTTGATTTTATAGTCGTAGAAACACAACTGTTTACACTCCCAAAGGACATCACCTGTCATCTTAGGATGATCTTTCTTTAGCCACTTCTAATGCTCTCATTAACAGTAGAACTAGTCAAATGAAGCTATACTTTAGGAATTTGACTGCTGATCTGAACATCTTCAATCCAGGGAACCAACTAAATAATTAACTTGTAGAAATAAATTACATTCAGGAAAGTCAAAAGAAGAAGAAGAAGTTGTGTCAGATCCAAGATTTGAGGAAATTTTTGGTGAGGAGCTAAAAATTTTAAAAGAAGTAGATCAGGTTTGTCAGAATAAGAAAATTGTATTAAACATTTTCTACTTTGAACTGAATTTTGAAAAACTCCTTTTTAATTAACTTAGATTTTTGGAAAATAAATAACAACCAAATTTTAATACCTCAACCTTGAATCTTGAGGTTGAGGAAATTGTTAAAGAATAATTGGTTGCTAAAAAATAAAACTTCACAAATCAAGAGTCTAAGTTTATTAAGAAATTCAAAAAGCATGACATCAATAATACCTACCTTACATTGTTGCAAGAATCATTGAATGCCTCGGAATGCTTGAAATTTTAGCACATCATTAATTATATCATTTTGAATTTATTTAAAATCTAGGGGAGAATTTTCAGCAATAAGGTAGGATTTAATATAGAATAGACGCTCTTTATGTGGAACCCATCTTTCTACATTGTTTGTTTTGTTTTGTCTCATAATAATAATAATAAATTATTTTTCTCTCATTTGAGAGTTTTTTGTTCTTTTATAGAAAAAAAGAAGAAAGAAAATAGAAAAAGAGAAAAAAAAGAAAAATATAAAAAAAGAGAATAAAATTTTGATTTCATCCTCCTAACACCAAAGATAATTGTAGTTTTTATTAGGTTAGCCAGCCAAATGTAAGGGCTTTATTTCTTATATACTTTACTTTATGCATCATAGAGTTTGTATTAAGGACAATGCAAAACTTAGGTGTGGGGGTGGAAAGTAGCTATTTTTTCCTCTTTATTTTACTTTTTTGTTGCATTTTTTTGTCATAATTTTTTTTCTTTCTTTTTCTTTCTCTTCTTCCCTAAAATAAAAAATCAAAAAAATGTTTTTACTTACCAAATTAATAGAATTAAGTAATAATTGATCTATTTAATAAATTTTAAATTTTCTAATCCTCAGTTAGTCGCATACTCAAGTTTATCTTTTATGATAACGCAAAATAAATTTTTTAAGAAATAATTTTCAAAGTAGTAGACTTCACTTAACCCTTAACTTAGACATTTAATTAACATAATGAAATTTTTACATGCTTAGCTTAAAGTTAAAAATAAATTTTCAAGTTGTCTTGATTTACATATTATTCAGAATATATATATATATATATATATATATATACTAACTTTACAAAACAAGAGTACGAAAAATGGGCACACAACAAAAAAAGTCTTAAATTCAAGGTGATTCTATCTTACAAAGCCTAAGTTGACAGAGTAATTAAGCCTAAGGGGTATTTCCATACTTAATGACCTAAGCCCAATTGGGTTGAGATTCATTAGCCCAAAACTCGTTAAATGATCACTTAGAAAGCCCGATAAAATAGAAAAAAATCACCAAAAGAATAAACAGTGAAAAAATATATACTAATAATATTTTTATATATATAGTTATATTTGTATATATGGTCTTGAAAATTGATTTTTTATTAAGTGACTTGGAAATTATTTAAAACAAAGAATTAACATGTTCTTTTCAAAACTTTTAAATTAAATTTCTAAGTTTGACTTGGTTTTGTATTTCTATAATGTAAAGATTTTCTAGAAAAATTACCTTAGAGTTATATATAAAAATATTTTCATAAGTACTTACTAGCTTCAATTAGATTGTCTAAATTTAACAAGTAAAATTAGTTATTTACTGACTTTTTTAAATTGGCAAGTTGACAAAATTTTATGGGTATATTCACTATAAATCCTCATGTGACTACACCTCGTCCTCTAAGGTAACTTAGTGTTAGGCCTTATGTTATGAGCCTACATCCTCTAATCTTGTTTTGATGATTACAAACAATTCCTAATATTGTTTATCTAGTGTTTATGTTTTCTTATTAGGTATTGTAGACAAATAATATGTTGGAGGATGGATGGAATTAAACATTCATGATCATATCCAATGCAAGTTAGCGGAATAGTTGAATGAAGCCATTGCACATCAAGTCATATTCAAGATCAAGCTTTATCCACAACCAAGTCAAGCATATTGAAAACCTATCAAGTTTAGGTAAATTAGTTTAGGGTTTATACTTTGGGTGTTAATACCTTAAGATCGATATTATACACACACAATTTAATGGTTTATGTGTTTTATCCACAAAAGTTTTTACAAACAAATAGATATATAATACCTATTTGTTTTCTATGTTGATAAGTTGTTTTGGTTTAGCTATATAGATATGAAGCAATATACATCTTCTTTTTCACATTTATGTATTTCATATTCTATTGAATTTGCAAAATATTATGTTTATGGATCAAAGACTTATTTACACTATTTTCATATCTTGTATAAGTCTATAAATCCATTCTAAAGTGTTTCAAAGTTTTGGTTAAGTCATTCTTGCAAAATCAAGTTTTCAATATGTTTATACTTATATGATTTTGCAAAATAATGAGATTTTACAAATGGGGAATGCAAATTGATAAATTCTTTTTACAACATGTTCATTATAATGTTTAAAATCATTTTCTAAAGTTTTATATTTTTTGAATTTACTTGGTATTTTTAAAAGAGGTTTGAAGTTTGTTTTTTCTATTCAATCTAGGCTGATAACATGTTATCAGTCAACTGATGGTTTGTATCAGTGGACTGATGAAACTGCCTGTAATTATCAAAAGTTTCTATTTAATGAGGTCATCAGTCGACTGACTATGCTCATCAGTCGACCGATGAGCAGTTAGTTGCCTATAACGGTCAGGTCATCAGTCGATTGATCCAAGCTGTCAGTTGACTGATTGGCTGTAACGACTCTATTTTTAGTTTCTATTTTTTTATCCTTTCGTTGGATTTCACTTGGGTTTTGAGCTTTGTTTCTTCATCCTATATATATCCTATACCATTTTAATTCTGAACCAAGAAGAGAAGTTTTAAAACATGTTTAAAAAGAGTTTTAGTTTGTTTTAATTGTTTGTTTACAAAATTAGTTTTATTAAGATTGTTTCACAAGAAGGGGAGATCAATTTTAGTTTGGGCTTTCAATCTTCCTATCCCTCTCTCTTAGGACTAGATAAGTGTTTCTAAACTCATATCTCTAGCTTGTTTATGCTTTAATTGTTATATTCATATTTGCTAGACTTAATTTAGTTTATATTTGATTTTCTCATTGCTTGCACACATAACCATTGAGATTAACTATTTTCACATATTGTATAGTTTGGGGTTGTGATGAGTGTAACCTTGAGAGTGATCTTAAATTGTGTTCTCACCTATTGTAGAGAACAAAATCATTATACTTGAGCCTTATTGTGAGAGTATAACCTTGTAATACACATTTACACCAAGAGGAGTGTGTAGTGAGGATGTAGTCGATTCCAAAATGAGTGGCGTCGGTAGTAAAGCCTAGAGAGAGGTAGTAAAGCCGAGCACTTGAGGGAGGCGATACGTGAGTATTAACACTTTAGGTTGTAGTTTGTCTATGTACATTATGAGAGATTAGTAGAGTTTTCGGTGAGCTAGAAAACCGAGTGTGTAGAGAAGTTCCGGCTTCCAAACCGGCTGTGTTCACTATTTGTTTATATTGTTTCTTGTTTAATTTTCCCTTTGCATATATATCCTTGCATATAGCTTATTGAATATCATCATTGTTAGGATATATTTGTTAATAACTTTTAATTGGCATTAATATCTAATAAGATTAGTAATAACCCTATTCACCCCCCTTCTAGGGTACTTTCACATAGGGGTTTAAAGGCTTGTTGTATGCACTAAAAACGACCACGATTCTTACGAAAGTGAGTTAGTATTTTTAATTTCTTTCTTTGCTTGATGTGATGCTCCTGTTTTCACACATGGCTGTAGTCTAAGATGAACCCAAAGATGTCAAACCTACCAAGCACCCACACTATGCAACAACAAGTTTTACCAATCACAGTAATATCCTCTAGTGAAATCAAAATAAAATGTAGGTATAAAACAGGCAAAAAAAGGGAAATTACTACAATATACATGATATAGAAATAAGTATCTCATAAATAAATCATGTCTTAATGAAAAATATGGAATACATCTGATATCCAAAATGAATAAATATGTCTCGACAAGAAACAACAAAAAATCGTACTAAGGCACACTGTCTTTACACTATGAAATAAACTCTAAGGTCTAAACAAAAATATAAATCTATGGTGGAGCCTCTAATAAATCTCATGTGATGGCGACTATACAACAACTCTGTCATCATGTGACTCTCTAGTACTCCAAATTATCTAAAAGAATATTAGAAGAAAAAGAGCAACAACAAGACCGTCGAGCGCTGTAGTAAGCTCACCTCCATCCTTCCCTAGGAGAAGGACTACTGGATGGAGTGAAGTCTCAATCTATTAAGCATAATCTACCTAAATTATTTTTCCCGTATCTAATAGAATTAATATGTAGACACCTACAATACGAGACGTAGTACGTCGAGCGAAATAATCCAAATAAGGAAACCCTCATGTATATACCATATGTCTCGAATTATAAACATCTAAACATTAATACCAAACTAAAGATAAACAATCTAAATTAAATCAATAATTAGAAATCCACAACACGAGACTGGTATATCGAGCGAAATAATCCAAACAAGAAAACCCTCATATATATACTATATGTCTCAAATTGTGAATCGCTAATTATTGATCCCAACTAAGAAAATAAAGAAAAGCAGTAAAAGAAAGTAAATACATCAATATATCGTATTTATAATATCTTCCACTGTCAGTGGGAAGATAGAATGGATATCGACACAAATCCTGTGTACTTTCGATTGTAGAGTATTCTGGGTCATATATTTTAGCAGTGAGTCAAAAACATAACTGGCATCCGCCAATGACTCAGGCTACCATTATATTTCAGAGTACTTTTGATTTTGATACTTAGCATTATCATGTGCAATAGACTACCATGTAGGTATCCTAATCAGTGTACACGACTCATTAGTCTCAGCGCGATCTCAGTGCGTAACATGAGTGCAGAACGGCCTACCATATAGGTATCCTAGAAGTATGGCTCACAAGCCTCATCACTCCCTTGTGCAGACGAACTGCTAGATAAAGTATCCAAACCCGACTCAATAGCCTGTACAAATGGAATATCGATGCACTACCCCCGTAGTACTGAACTGAGCTCTTCAATGATATCCAGAATGTGTGTGTATAATATATACTAAAATCTTTCTCAAAGTAATCGGGTCAAAACCCATCATAATTCCTTTCAGCATACCCATGTGTGTGCTACTACACTATTCGTGAATTTACGTATAAAGAAGTGCGGCTCAAAACCCGTAAACATATCTCAAACAGATGCAAAACAAAAATTTAGGCAACAGCCTTAGTAGTCGACTACTAGGCTTAGTAGTCGACTGCACTGAGTCCATCTAGACTCTATAATAACATATATTAGTATCAGTACTCAACTATTAAGAACATTAGTTGAGTACTCTACAAACACACAGTTTCTGTTATAATCAACTGAGCATGAGTAGCCGACTACTAAGCTTAGTAGTCGACTACTCTGTCAAAACACACATTCTTTCGTGCATAAACCGTGCTTATGTCAATTGTACTTGTACATATCATGATGTTAAAACGAGATTTTATACTTGGCATATGCAACAGGAATTATCTAAATCATCAAATTAAATTATTATATCTTTCAAATTAAGGTTTAACATCCTAATTAAACAATTTCTTTAATTATTTCATATGTAAACAAAGTAATTAGCAACACATGATAAAAACTACTTATAAACAGAGATAAAATTCATTTAAACATGTTTATCTTAATTAGGCATCAAAAACCTAGGATTTAAGCATGATTAATTAACATAAAAACTCAAAGAAACCTTCACGTAATATATCAATTATTTTAAATTAGCATATCTGCAATTTTTTGAAGAATATATCATTAGTAAATTGAGCATATCTTTCTCTAGACAAACTTTTTTTAAGAATAGATTTTTGTTTTAGAAACTAGATCTAGATAGCTATCATTTGGCACTAGTTTGGTTCAGTTTGGAGTTTATATGATATCTTAAATTTTTAGTTAAAGGTTACACATATGCAGCGGTTTTCTGCAGAATATGCCATTAGTAAATTGAGTATATATTTCTCCATAAAAATTTCTTTCTTAGAATGGTTTTCTGTTTTGGAAAATAGGTTCACATAACTTTTATTTGACACTAGTTTTGTTCAGTTTGGAGTTTATATGATATCTCAAATTTCTAGTTAAATGTTATACATGTGCAGTAGTTTTTTAATTGTTCAAATCATATCATTAAGTGTTTTGCATTGCTCTAGATTTCATATATTCATTACATAACATATCTGATATTTAAATTATTTTCTTGTATTTAAAATATACTTTGGCATACCTATATGGTGTATGTGTGTAATTTTTTTGTCATGCCATTGTCAATTACTTATGATCTAGATTAATATATATTGTTCATATTTTTAATAAGCTTATGATTTTTGTATTCTACATATGTAGTATATTTTTATCTTTATATTTTCAGTATATGGTTTTCTTATCAGTCAGTTTATCTTGTTTAGGTTATTTTACTAATATTGTTCACATTGGTTTTGTTATTTCTAAGAGCGATGTATTTCTATTTTGATATTCAGGCATTACTTATATTGTTAAATTTAGAGTTGGGTTACTAATTATATAGTTTTGTTACAGTATCTCGTATAATTGATTATTATTCTTTTATAACTAATATAAAAGACTATTCTAAATAGCGTTTGTGAGTATGTATATTATTTACTCATGGGTTGTTTATAGTGTAATTGCATATTTGTTGTTGTGTACTTTGTTTTTGATATGTATTGTTTTGTCATTGTGATAACATACATTGTATATGCGTGTTATTTTTCTGTATTTATTTTATAATATTTTTAGATTTTTACATCTTTTATTGTGTTATTAGTTGTTGTTCATTCTCTATTCATTATTTTTGTTACTTGTGTTATGTTTTATTTAACATTCTTTTATAATTACTATTCTCTTTCATTATAGTGTATTCACGTAGATTATTATATTTACGATGTATATTTTTTATTGATTTATAGTCATTCATTATTTCTAGTATCAATTGTGTATCTAAAACATATTGGTATTTTTATTATACAAATTTATGCTATTCTTATGTTTCATCATTATATATTTATTTTATCTTTTATAGTTCATGTTTTATGTATTACATATCGTAATCTAGTAATATGTTGTGAGTGTCAGTATTGTTAGTGAGCAATTATGTTCTACAATTTTTGTATATGTTAATTTATTTTTGAGTTTTATGCTGTCAAATTGTTTGATACTTATTTGAATGCATTGAGTCTTTCGTCTATATTTATGTCAGATTTGTACTTTTTTATTATTTTATTTTGTATTGCTTTATATCGTGTTACTCTTCTATTTCGTTTATCTTATTTTTGTATTTTTGTAGATCATACTAAATCAATATTGTTTTATTCTTATATTTTCTTTGATTAGGTGTTGTTATCTTTCGGTGTGAGTGTGTGGTGTTATGACTTTATAGTTTGTGTATAGGGTTATTAAAGGTTCTGTGTGTTTGTTTAGCTTTGATTTTTCTATTTTACATATTATATTTTGGTTACTTATTTAGTCATAATATTTTTGTAATTGGTGTATCTTATATTTTATGTAGTGTATTCTTACTCATATTTCTTTCACGTCTTAATTTTTGTATTGCTATACTTAATTTGATTCAGTATTTATTATGTTTTTATTATAATTTTTGTTTGTGTCCATGTGATAGTGTAGTTATTTTTATTTTGTGTTGCATTTATTTTATTAATCCTACCTATTGTACATGTATTTATACATGTTTATTGTGTATGTCACCACAAAATTTTAGTCATGTTTTACTTTTCATGTACACGTTTTGTTATCATTATTGTTTAGTTATTTACCAAGTTATATGTTTTTCTTGTATGTGTTTTTATGTTGTCTTTAATTTTATTAATTTAATAGTTTATTTGTGTTATTTGGGTTATATTGTTTATTGGTTAACATAGTTGTTTCTTTTATATTTTATCAGTAGTTTCATAGTTTATTTAGGATGTGAAATGAGTGTTATAAGTTTATACAACTTAGTTACAGATTTTGCACATTGTAGATATTTTGTGATGTTTATTAGTTGTTTTTTCTTTTGTTAGATTGTGTATATTTTAATTTGATAATGTATTTTATTATCTATTAATTAATTATTTTAATTGTTGTATTTATCAATTTTTTATATCCACAAGTCTCTTTATTACTGTTTTAGTTAACTGTTATGTCCATATTTGATTATTATTTTAAAAATTATTACATGATAGTTCATATGTTGTATTATGTTTATTCTTTATGTATATTGGGTTTATAGTTTTCGTATCATATTTGGTTATTCTAACATGTATAATGATTAGGTTATTGGTATATTTTGATATTGCGTTGGAAGTGTAAATGTTATTAATACATAATTACATGATTATTGCATATAATTTTACGTCTTTTATCTACGTCCATTAATGATATGCTTTTTACTTTCTATTATCAGCTATTATTTGTATTATTTTTACTTTACAAATTTCTATATGATATCGTACATATCTTATTTTAATTCCGAAGGCGGAATTTATTTTAAGGGGGGTAGAATGTAATGACCATGAATTTTGATACTAGTTAAAATAATTTTTTTAGTATTTTAAAATATTTAATTATGATTTTAAAAGGTGTATTTATATTTTTCTCAAATTTCTATAATTTTTTATGATTTAAAGCCTAAGTTTTATTTTTATTTAAATGATTTAAATATTTATAAATTTATTTAGTACAGTAAAATTTTTTGAAATTTATCTATTGTGTTACCGATACTATTATGTGTCATTTTGAATAATACGTGATATTATTACTATTATTATTACATATATTTTTGTATAATACGTTTTATTATTAATTACGTATTATTTGTATAATTTGTTGTATTATTTCTACTGTTACATGTTATCTGTCGTATTAGTACAACTGGTGCGTTTTACTATGTATATAATTGTTGCATAATTATTTAATTTTTAATGTAAGTAAATATATTTTTATAATTAATTATTCTCGTTTAATTGAATAATATGTGTATATTTCGACTATTTCGTATCCACTATTATATTATTACAACATGTACATTTTTATTTGTATATAATTAGTCTGTAATTAGTTTAATTTTCAAGTACCTGTAATTATTTATTTTAATTATTTTTGTTTTAAACCCTAACTCTAACAATAATATAATATTGTAAAACCCCAAAAATTTGAATATTTTGTGATAAATAATAATAAATATGTTATATATTTATAAATAATATATTATGATGTTTGAGTATGCTAGGATGTGGTTTGAGATCAATTCAATGTATATATGTATATATATAAGAGTAAATGCACAATTCATGCTCGATGTATAAATCTGGAAATTTATGAACATCGGAGAGATTTTATATTTTTGTCACAGATTTAGTTGGAATATAGAAAAATTTAAACAACAAAAGTTGTAGGTATCTTCAAGAGCTTTCCAACAAGTCTTAGATCACCTTATTCCGAGGTCGTACGTGAAAGTTATGGTCAAAATACCGAAGGTCATTTTACTAGTCAAATTAGGATTCCTGGTTCGGGTCAAACGGGTTTATTTCGGGTTTGCATATATATAAACATGTGTTTTCACAAAAATTAACATCCTTACATCAGAGTTTCAAACCCTAGCAGCCCCTCTTCCTCTCTCTGAATCCCTAGCCCTAAAGTTGAGAATTTTGAGAGCTTTGTGAACCAAATATCGACACGAGGGCGAGATCATCAACGTGTAGCAAGGGAAAACGGCTTGGTGACACTTCTTTTTGATTGCTGGTTATTTCAGAGGCTTAGAACGACGTCTAAGGCTAGATTATCTTCATCCAAACCCTTCCCCATAGTTAAATAACTAGTTAGATGTTTAGTATGATGTTGGATATGTGTTTTCATGCTTGAATCTTAACATGATGTGATAAAATTTAAATTTTTAATGTTAAAACATAAACCAATGATAGATTAGTAATTTTTTCTTGATGTTTATGATAGTATCATGATCATGATCATTAGGATTTTTCATAATTTCATTTATATATGAGAAATTTAAGAGATGTACAAAATAAATATTTTCTGCAGAAAACTGCAGCAATTGTATCATGTTTAACTGAGATTTTGAAATAAAAAATAAACTCCAAACTGAACCAAACTTTTGTCATTTGAAATATGTGTGAATCTAAGTTTCAAAACAGAAAACCATTCTTAAAAAGAGTTTCTATAGAGAAAGATATGTTATATTTACTAACAACATGTCCTGCAGAAAAACAGATGCACATATATAATGTTTAGCTGGAGATTTGGGATAACAAATGAACTCCAAACTGAACCAAACTTATGTTATTCGAAAGATGTGTGAATCCAGTTTTCAAAACAGAAAACAATTTATATAAATATTTTTCTCAGAGAAAGATATGCTTGTTTTACTAACAGATGTCATGTCTGTTTTTCCTGCTCGTTTTGTGGAGCTGTGTTGCGCTGTTTTGAGGTGTGTTCACGGAGTTTTGAGCCGTTTGATGTTATACGTATAGTCATGAATATGTTATGTTATATATTTAAGAATCCCAAGAGGATTAAGATAAATTTTGATTTGATCATATTTGAATTAGATTTAGTTCATATACAGGTTGGATGTCGTTGATGAGCACAGCTCAGTACTATATGGGATAGTGCATCGACGTACCAAATATACTGGTTTATACATGAGCTGAATGTTGTTGATGAGCACAACTCAGTACTATATGGGATAGTGTATCGACACACCAGAGGTACAAAGATTTATATGAGGTGGATATCGTTGATGAGCTCAGTTCAGTACTACATGAGGTAGTACGTCAATATTCCACATGTACAGGCCATTGAGTCAGGTTTTTGGTGGCTTGATCTAGCCGTCCGTCCCGCACTAGGGTGCGATGAGGATTGTGAGCCGTATTTCTAAGATGCCTATTTGGTAGTCTGTCCCGTACTCATGTTATGCATTGAGATCGTGATGAGACTAATGAGCCGTGTACATAGTTCAGGATACCTATAGGGTAGTTCGTCGCACTGAGACAATTACTTGATAGCCTAAGTATGACAGTTGCTGATTATAAATACGACCTATTAGTGAACTATATAACTGAGATATGTTACTTTTGAAAGTATATAAAAATATGTGTTGGTATTTTATTCTATCTCTCCAGTGATTGTGGAAGATATTACAAATACGATGTGTTGATATCTTGTTTCTTTTACTGTATTTTTTTTTATTTCTTAGTTAGGATCAATGATTAGAGATTCACAATTTGAGACTTATGGTATATACATGAGGGTTTCCTTATTTGGATTATTTCACTCGACGTACCAGTCTCGTATTATGGATTTCTAATTCTTGGTTTCATTAGATTGTCTTTTCTTAGTTCGGTATTATTGTTTAGATATCTACAATTTGAGACTTATGGTATATACATGAGGGTTTCCTTATTTGGATTATTTCACTCGACGTACTACGTCTCGTGTTGTAGGTTTCTAAATGTTAATCCTACTTAGATACGGGGAAAATGAATCTAGGTAGACTTTGCTTAATAGATAGAGCCTTCACTCTACCTAGTAGCCCTTTCCCTGGGGGCGGATGAAGGTAATCTTGCTATAGCGCTCTGACGCTCTTGTTGTTATTTCTTTTTTTTAATTCCCTTTTCAGGTAGCTCGGAGTTCCAGAGAGTCGTAGGATGACGGAGTTCTTGCATAGTCACCGTCTCGAGAGATTTATTAGAGGCTCCACTGTAGTTTTAAATTTTATTCAGACTTAAAGTTTATTTCCATTTTGTAAAGGCAATGAGCCTTAGCTCGACTTTCCGTTTTGGTTCATGTTGAGACATCGTATGTTATTGCAGACTCCAAATGTATTTCAGTTTATTTTCAGTTGAGACATGACCTTTATTTATGAGATATCATCCTCTTTATCATGTCTATTACTGTCACTATACTTCTTTGCCTGTTTTGTACCAACGTTTTTATTTGACCCTACTAGAGGATATTACTGTGATTGGTAAAACTTGTTGTTACACAGTATGGGTGCATGGCAGGTTTGATATCTCTGAGTTCACCTTAGACTACAGCCATGAGTGAAAACAGGGGCGTCATAGTTGATATCAGAGCTCTAGTTCTAGTATCCTTAGGATCATCCTGTGTGGAGTCGTGGAGCTAGGATAGAGTTACTTAGGATTCATGTATAGAGTCTGTAAGAATTTTCTAGTATGAGTGAGGACGATATATGCGTATATCTCAAAAATTAAAATTTTTTATGACAACTATTTTATGTTGATTGAAGGTATTTGCGTGAATACTATGTATTATGAATTCGTATTGTGATACATTATATATATATAT
>BQKN01000077.1:68277-153654 GCA_022839385.1 Asparagus kiusianus | reverse complement strand
TCAATCCGTATCCCCGTGATTCTGAGATTCTGTCGGCTCACGTAGTTTGTCGGTTCACTTCAGGCGCTCACCGACTTCATTTGAACTCTTGTGAACCGGGTAGTGATGTTCAATCGTCGCTCGTTGGCAATTTTCGATGCCTACAACAACCATTGAGCTTATTGTATTTACATTCATGGTATATTTGGGTTGTGGGATTGTAACATTGAGTGTGAGCTTATATTGTGTTCTCATCCATATTAGAGAACAAATCATTTGTTGTGAGCCTTAATTATGATGAACACTTCGTAATACACTAGTACACAAACGGGAGTGTGTGGTGAGGACGGAGTTGATACCGAGAGGAGTGTCATCGGTGACCTAGTGAGAGGTGATAATTCTGAGTACTTAAAGGAGTCGATACATGAGGACCAACACTTGAGGTGGTAGTTAGTGTAGTTATATTATGATTGTGAACGTTGATCGGTGAGCGTTGAAAACCGATAATGTGTGGTGTAAACGTTTTCGGGTGATCGTTAAAAACCCGGTGTGATAGTGAATTTCTCCCGGGGAGTGGGGCGCGGAGATGTATGACGGGAGGTCCGAACTCCGTGATCATATTGCTTGTTTGAGTTTGGTTTGGCGCACTTATATTTGTGAACATCTTTATTGCCACTCTCATTGTTTATTTCATCCACTATATTATTTATATCTTGTTTCACCCTTGTGTTAGTTTCATATCCTTGCATAGTTATATTGTTTACATATCATATTTGCTAGGATATTTGTTAGTAATCTTTAATTGGCTTTTAAATCAGCTTAGATTAGCATAAAACCTATTCACAACCCCCCTTCTAGGGTTCATTCATAGGGACCTTAGGGTCTAATACCCCTTTCTTCTGTGCGTTTCACGCAGCCCCCGCCAACATCATCTTCTTCTCTCTCCTCCTCTTCTTCCCCAAACACTTGAACCCAACTCATCTCTCTCTCTCTCCCTCTCGTTCACCCATGCGACCACCTCCCCCTGTTCACTCCGACCATCGCTGACGACTCCCCACCACCACCAGCCATCGCCGACCCTTCTCCTAGCTCTCCTCCATGACTACCGCTCCAAGTCGGGCCTCCCCTTGCAACCGCTCTCCTAGCCACCCACCCATCATCTCCCTCCTCCGCGATCTCAGCACCCAGTTGCCGTTCAGCCAGGCCGTCACCAGGCCGCCACCGCATGTACCATCTCGACCGTCACTGTGACACCCCTGGGTTCACACAAGGCTGCAGTCCGAGGTAAAATGAAAAATGTCAAACCTGTCATGAACCACACTGTGCAATAACATGATTCACCATCACAATTACTATCTCTCTAGTAGAATTAATAACAGGTGTAGGTATAAAAGCAAGTAAAAGATAATACAAGGGTCAACTGATGAAATAATAGAGATCAAATTAATATTTCATCATCTAACATACTGAAGTACAAGTCAATGCCTGAAATGAATAAACTGAAACTTCACAACAAGTCTCAAATACAAATGTCTGAATAAAAGGAAATAAGGCACACAACCTTTATAACTTCTAGAATAAACTCTCAGATGTCTAACAAATGTCTACAGTGGAGTTTAAAAGAAAAATATAACTATAATAAATGGCTGAAGCTAAAGTGCATCGCCATCAACCTGTGACTCTCCAGGCTCCTGACTCATTACCTGAAAGGGGGAGAAACAACGAGCGTCAAAGCGCTAGCGAGCAACATCACAACCAACCCCAAGGGAAAGGGCTCGTTGTGTACAGAAAATACAGTTATAATGTATATATAAAATCACTGGTCCTATTTAGGTAATTACAACATGAGCATAAGTACGTCGAGTGAAATAATCCAAATAAGGAAACCCTCATATATATACCATGTAGCTCAAATTGTAAATACCTATGTATAAGAGGATTTTAGTATTTAGGAAATTACAACCCGAGCATAGGTATGTCGAGCGAAATAATCCAAACAAGGAAACCCTCATGTATATACCTTGTATCACAAATTGTAAATCCCTATACCAAACCCAAAATCTAATACATAAATTATAATAAAAGAAGAAAAACTCATCTCAGAACTTAAATACAATGTCATGTCACACCCCATATAAGTGTCATGTCCAGCCTATGCAAGTATAGTGTCAATTTCAAGGTCTAAACTGATGTCCAACAAATGGACTAAAACTAGATGTAATGAATGCCCAACACATGGACTGCATATGAAAGTTGTCCAACACATGGACTGAATATGACAAATGTCTAACATATGGATTGCACATCATAATAGCCCAACACATGGACTAGATGAAATATAGGAAAGATGCATATACCCTAATGTCTCACGTGTCTCGGTATGCAACCCTAAACTCATGTCCGCAAATCATCTCACGTGTAGCGATACAAAATAAACCTAAATATCGAATATCAGGTATTCGAGGTGACTCCTCATTCATATTAAAGTACGCAACTATAATAAACATGCATAAAAGTCTCAGTTAAACTGAAACAACCCAAACAGATCCAACCAAAGGAAAACAGGAAAAATTCCTCGTCACTCGACTCATAAGTCGACTAGGATTGGTCGACTCATTGGTCGACCAGATAGAACAGAAGAAAAGAAAGAAGGCTGGAAATTTCCCGTCAGTCGACTCATTGACCGACTCATCAGTTGACTCATAAGTCGGCTGATAAGTCGACTCATTGGTTGATTGAGCAGAAATTTCCCAGTTTTCTGTTTTCGTTGATTTTCTACAAAAATTTAATCTAAAGTTTCTCTTCATTATTTCCAGCAATTGTAAACATGATTCCTACATATACATGTACTAAACTGAAATGAAAATTTGCATGTGATTACTTACACAAAACCCTAAATATAGTTTTCCATATTTAAAATGCATTGAAATCAATAAATCACATGAAATCCAAGTTTAAACAAATTCTAGATCTGGATCTACATTTACAAAATCGTTGGTGAGTTTTTATTAAACTAAAAATGTAGATCTTGCTACTCATAATATAAAGTATCTATCTTTATACACAAAATACATTTTAGGCTCAAGAAAACAAAATAAAACTCGAAGAAAACTATACAAACAGTGGGTGAGAGCTAGGCGAGATGTTACTCGCCTCTGGTATGCTAGAACAACTTCTGAATCTGAGAGAGGATGATCCCCTTCGCTGCACTTCGTTGAAACTTGCTGAAATTCTCCGAAAATCCCCCAAAACTCATCAAAAATGAATTAGGGTTTTAGGGGAGAGAGGGGTTAGGATTTTCTCTGATATCTGATGGGTTTGGGGTTGGTTTCGGGTAGGAGAGGTTATATACAAACGGTCAAATCCGAAACAAAACCAAACCAAACCTGTAAATAAAAGAAATCTAGAAATCTGCCCGTAAGTCGACTCATTGGTAAACTCATAAGTCGACTCATAGGTCGACTAAGCCGATATTTTCCAGATTCGTGCATGTTTTGTTAATCTGCCAAAACCAATGCACGAAACTCTATAAAAATACCCTCAAACATATCCAATAACTTGTTATCAAGTATATCTATGACCTCAAGTCATTTACCACAATAGAATTATTTATCACCAATAATTCATATATCTATATAACAAAAAAATAGGGTTTTACAGCCACCTACCCGCTAACCATCACCTTCCCTTCAACCTCCACGCCGCCTCAGCCACGAACCCCTGCCTAGATCCGACCACCACGTCGGCCTCCTCCTCTGGCCAGCTACCTAACCTCATCGTCCTCTCCTGTCGCTGCTCCGTCCCCACCTCCCTACACAGAGGCGACCCTCTGCAACCCCGCCGAACCGCCCTCACGACCTCCAACAGTCCCTTCTCAGCTCCCCGTCGAACCCCGACCAGCCCACGAACCTCGCAGTCTGTTGCAACCTCCGAGAACCGCTGTTTGCCCCCTCGTTGCCCGAGCTCGACGCCTCCCCTCATTCGCCATCGACGTCAACCACCGCTGACGATCGCATTGCCTCGAGCGCCCAGTAACGCCTTTGGATCCGTAGTCCACTTGTTAGATACTCGAGGCAAGATCCCTATTCAATGTTGTTTTTATTACAATATTATAACTGTCACAAAGTAATTATGTGCAAGATTTTGTTGCTCAGCTCGTTACTTATTACAATTTTATGTCTGTTATTAATTATCTACCAATATTAAGCTGTGGTATAATTATCTGCGCTTGATGTTATGATAAGTATTTTAAAGGAAAATTATTTTGTGTAAAAATGGTTATTTTAAGTTGTTTTTAGAATTATCATGATGAGAAAAAAAGGATTTGCTGGGAAAAGAGTAAGTTTTGAATAATTATTAAATAGATAATTTAAAATAATTTATTTTGAAAAATAGATTATTTAAATTGTTAAACTATTTTGAGAAAAAATTATTTTAGAATAATTATTATAAATTAAAATAATTTATTTTGGTAGTGAAATTATTTTTTGGATAATTATATTAATTAAAAAAAATATTTGAGAACGGATCATTTAGAAAAATTATAATAATTTAAAAGGAATTATTTTGGAAAAAGAATTATTTTTATAATTATGATGATCTAAAGGAATTTATTTGCAAAAGAATTATCTATTTTGGGTTTTAAGAAATTTATGATTTTGTATGAAAAGTTTAGAGGGCTGGATAACAAGATATTGATCAAACCGGACTGCATGTATGTTTTTACTATTTATGACCACATTTCACGTTTTGCGATTATTTTAATATATTTGACACGTCTACTTTTATTTTCTCTGGTTGTTGTGAGAACCCTTAGTAGTTCATAACTTAGCGGCCTCGTGCGTCATGAACAGACTTAGTGACATGTGTGGGTGTGTTGACCGAGTTTAGGTGGTGAACCTGAGTTTAAATGAGGATTATGGTTGACTTAGAAAATGAGAAGAGTGGGGATGGGGAAGTCCATGTTCATGTGATCGGATATAGCTATTGATGTATCTTCCATGCTCGCCCCATGATCTAGTATAGCTTGGGGTTAGTTTGTTGGGTCAATGTGAAGGCAGTGTAGTCACTTTGATATGTGAATTTGATATTCACCTGAGTTTAGCTTGAGTTCGAACCTGGTTGAAATCGGATTGTGTGTAGCCCTCTGACCGATCCAGTGTAGCGGCGTATTGGGTGCACGTAGAGGATTTATAAACAGTCAGTTATCCGGTAATATGAACGTTGACTCTATGTGAGATGTGTGTTGGCCTTCTTGTTTTGATGATGTTTAACAAACAATTTACCACTAATGTTGTTTGTCTAGTGTTTGTGTTTTCCTATGTATTATAGACAAACAACGTTGTTGGAGGATGGATGGAATAGAGCTTCAATGATCATATCCAAAGGAGGTTGGCGGAATGTCGGTGAAGCCTTGCAATTCAAAGTTAAAGATCAAGTTCAAGCTTCATCCGCGAGAATACCAAGAAGATCTTATTGAAGATCAAGATCTAGCTTGGGTAATCTAGTTTAGATTTTATATTATGTGTGTTAAGTACCTTAAGCTCAATATAATATACACACACATTTTATTGGTTTCTTCGTATATATATATATACATAAGTTTTTTTTTCTATGCATATATAGTTATATATATACATACAAGTTTTGGTTTTCATATGAAATCACATGTTTCATATTTACTATTGTGTTTTCGTATATATTGCATAGAATATGTAATTTTGTGAAAATATTGTATTCTTAGTTTTTGGACTTAATAACAATCATATATATATTTTATCAAGTCTACAAAATTATTTTGTAAAGTTTCAAAAGTTGGTTTAGGTCAAAACATCAAACTCATGTGTTTACATTTTCATGTTTTGGACTATTTTGTAAAATGATGATATTTTTCATTTGGGAAGTCCTTTTTCAAAAGTTCCATCGGTCGACCGCACCGGTCGAGCGACGAAGTTCTGCTTGTATTCTCAGTTTCAGATCTACATCGCGGTCGACCGTAAATTCTTTCAGTCGACCGTCGCTCTGTCAGCTCTCTTCCCAATGGCTATTTTTGTTACCGTTGCTGGGGCTGTTTTTGTCTTTTGGTTGGGGGTTTTTGGCTGAGGTTTTGGAGGCTATAAATACCCTCTTTGATCTCAGTTCTCATGTAACCCAAGAAAATGTTTTAAAGAGTTTTAAAAAGAGTTTAAGCTTGTTTTAAGCTTGTTTAAGGGTTTGGTTTAAAGTTGTTTTGGTTTTCATAAGTGGAGGAGATCATCTTCTTGTTTGGGCTCAAATCTCCATCTCTCCATCTTGATCTATTGAGAAGTTTTCTAAACTCTACTATAGCTTTTATTTATTAATTATTTGTTAATTATCATTTCCATTAAAGCTAGTTTTATATTGAGTTTAGATTTGATTTTACTCATTGTTACACACACCCACTTGAGCTTATTCTATTTGCATACATAGTATATTAGGGTTGTGAGAGTTTGTAACATTGAGTTGTGCTTAATTGAGTTCTCACCTTGTTAGAGAGAACAATCATTTGTTATATTGTGCTTAATTATGAGATCACTTTGTAATACACTTGTACACCGAGTGAGGAGTGTGTGGTGAGAGTCGGGGATCGTTCCAAAAGGAGTGGTGTCGGTTGACAAACCTAGGGAGAGGTTGTAACCGAGCACTTGAGGGAGACACGGCTAGGTCCAACACTTGTATGGGTGTAGAGTGTGATTGTATAGTGTTTGTTGTGTGAGAGTTTTCGGTGAACTTGTAAACCGAGTGCGTAGAAGTTTCGGCTTCCAAACCGGATTGTGATAGTGGATTTCCCCCCGAGAGTGGGGAGCGAATACGTAGGACGGAAGGTCCGAACTCCGTGATCATATCTTGTGTTTGAGTGTGCTTTGGCGTTGATTTATACTTGTGTTTATATTTCTTATCGCCTTTGTCATTAGCTCATTATTTATATGATCCACTATCTAGTTCATATTGTTTACCCTTGTGTTAGTTTACATATCATATATCATATTGTATATCTATTTGGTAGGATATATCACCTTGTGTTAGCTTTATATCCTTGCACATACATTGCCTATATCTCTTTGTTAGGATATATCTTGTTGTTCATATTGCTTATTCTTGCTTATATCTCTCGTATATCTATCTTGCAAGAATATATTTGTTAAGTAATTTTTATTAGCATTTTAATCGAAATAGATTAGCATAAGACCCTAATCACCCCCCTCTAGGGTCTAACAATGTGGACCATTGAGTTTTTTTTAGGATGGCAAGTTACATGACATTGTTATATAAGGTTATTATGGATTCTTGTGAGACATAGGCTAGTTGTGTTTCTTTTTATACATTGATTGGGGTTAATATTTAATTATTTACAATTTGAGACATATGGTATATGCATAAGGGTTTCCTTGTTTGGATTATTTCGCTCGACATACTAGGTCTCATGTTGTAGATTTTTAGGTATTAATTCTATCTATTGTATGCCCCTGTTACTTGGATGATTGTTCTGATTGCTAGTTGCCTGATCGACTTGTTACTTGATTGATTTTGTTGGATTTCCAGTTGTACGTTTCTTTTGTCATTTTGTTATCGTATCGCTTTCCGCTTTGGTTTTTGTTGTTCTATTTGTTTGTGGGGTCTTGCCATGTGCCATGCACGCTGACGTATACCTGTTTTCTTTGGTGTACATCAGACTTAGAGGAAGAATAGGTCCAGCTGGGAGATCGCCAGGAGCCAGAGGATTCTCAACAAGAGTGCCTTGTAGACCGAGCGGAAGAAGCTGAAGTTAAGTTATTTTCTCTAGTTGTTCGATGATCTTAGTTTACTTTCATAGCATTTCTTTTCTGCCTGATTATTATATTTTATATTCTCTAGTATTTCATTCAGATAATTTTGTATAAGGGCATGTTGACCCGAATATTATGTCTCGGATGTTATCCTATTTGTGATATGATATTTTTATTCTGAGTTTGTTTATTATATTCTTGCTAATTATGATCAGGAACCTGTGACTTTGTATTATATTTATTTCTAGATGCTTAGCGTATTAGATTGAGAAGAAAAAAGAAAAAAAATGGTAGTGTATATTCTTCTCAATCTAATACGTCACGGGCTTGTTCACGTTCTGATCCCCGGGTATTTTAGAAAGCGGGGCGTAACATCTTCAAAAGTTTTCCTCACTTCTCGGGTCGTTATGATGACGTGTTGATTGATGAGGAAAAACCAGGGGCTGGTAGGACTTCCCTTGATATTGGTTGCTTCCGTTAGTTGGTGAACATTCGCATTAGATACCTCATCCTTCTGGTTAAAGGTCGCTGCCATATAGAGCCCTATCTCCCTTGTCGTTTTGCTTGTCAGTTCGGTTATGACCAACTATATGTTGGGAATCCGAACCGAGGCTTGAGGACTGAAGGAGGCCTTATCAACGGCGCCCGAGCATGGCTCTGCACTATGACGGGTTGTACTGACGCCTATTTCGCCCTTCCTTCCTCCAAACGCAAACCATTGCTTACTTTTCTTAGTTGCAAATGGCTTCTTTCTGCCAACGAGCTTCTGGATGTGAAGGGCCTCCCGGAGTTGGTGGCTGAGCACTTGGTTTAGACTACTATCAAAGGTGCTCGTAAGGCCAAGCTTTCTAAGAAGCGGGGGAAGAAACCTGTCAAACCCTCCCGTTTGAGAAAAGATAGGATGGAGGATGAGGAGGAGCTCCTTCCTATTGATGATGAGGATGAGACATCTAAAGAAGAAATAAGGGACATGGACACCGACTTTGGAGTTTATGAGGAAGAATCTGAGACTGGTCTGTTAGACTCTTTCTTTTCGGAATTAATGGATCTGCCATTTTCTCGTTGGTCTCAACGCTTTACCTTTTCTAGATCTTAGCCGGCTCCTCAAAAATTGGAATGAAATGTTTTATTTACTTATCCTAATAAGATGACTCTTGTCGCACCAGGTAGGATGGTTGATGAGCACGAGCCCCTTATTTGTAGTTATGCGAGATCACAACTCAGCACCGAGGCTTCCGCATAGGTCGAGATGAGTACCAAATCTATGCACGAGCAACCTGTTGGTCCTGTGGAGGTTTGTCCTCCGAAGTAGAAGAAGACCGCTCATAAGTCGTATATTGGTCAGCGCGCTCATGAAGAAAAGTTACGTGGCAACATAATTGCTGGTGGGTAAAAAGGTAATGCTCCACTATTCATATAACTTTAAAATAGTGCTCTTCTGGATTCTCTTAACCTAATCATGTTCTGCATCTCAAGAAGTCATGGTGGAGTCGAACTTCCGTATGATTTTGTGTTCTTTAATACTAGCCATTTGGACAGCTCGAGCTTCGTGCAGCAAATGTGTGATGCCATCAGTGATGAGCCTACATATGTTGGGGAAAACAGAGATGCTGGCCAAGATGATAGCGTTGAGCCGAGAATTCTATGCCCAGGTATATCTAACATCGATAATACATCATTCGAGTGGTAGTTAAAGGAGTTAGGTAATTCGGAATTCATTCCCTCTTTGATCACTTCTGCGCTTCATTCTCTATTAGACAAATTAAAGAACACGGGCACGAATATCTGGGTAGAAGAGCCTCCTACCACTACCACAAGTGAGTCTGAACTTCTCTGTTATGAACTTCTAGCTTCTTTCTTATATATCCAACACTTAAATTCTCATGTAGATACTACGCTGGAGAGACCGATCGAGGATAGGACTTTTCATGGTATAGATCTTGGGGGATTTAGTGAGCACATGTATGTTTCAGCACCGAGTTTCTCGGGATACGACACTAGGTTGCTCGTTGAAATGTTGGCAGAGCAGGCTACCAGAGAGGCTGTAGGATCATTCGTTGAGGGTGGTTTATCTATAGGTATGCATCTAATTTTGTCATTCTCTTTATTTGTCAACACCTCTACTTGACTGATAAGGAATTCTAATCGTAGGACCAGCCACTAGGACTGATACGGCTACGATTTCGAGCATCCTTGGTTTACCTGAGGGTGGTTTATCTGCAGATACGCATGTAATCACTTACACCATCATTCTCTTTACTTGTCGAAATCTCTATTTGACTGACAATAAGTTCTAATCATAGGATTAACCGCTGGGACTGATACTGCTACGATTTCTGGCACCTCCAGTTTACCTGAGGGTTCTGTCTCTTCCCCGTTAGAGGGAAGCATAGCTATAGGTCAGCTATTCAATTCTCATCTTCAGGCTGATGTTTCCCTAAACCCGATGGTCATTGCAGAATCACCTATCAGAGTCGATATACCATCGACGGTCGTGCCCACTACCATTCTCAAGGCTGCTGAGATTAGATTAGTGGAGCTTAGTACAGGTCATCAAGCTGAAGGGACCTCTGTTGGCGCTAGTAAGCTTATAATTCACTTTGAATTCTCACCATATTCTAAAATCTATTACCCCTCTATACAATTACTTGTAGGACTTCCAATGTCTCCATAAGAGCATATCATGGTCCTATTATCCGTCACCACCCCGAGCAAAGACATATTCCACGTGGATCTTGGTTATTTTGTCACCTTCTTTGACGGAATGATCAAGAAGCTCCTTCATCAGGGGTACTGTTTTGATCAGTTCAGGTCTTCTCTTGCCCGACACATGACGTTAAATAGAGATGGAGGATATCCTGAGCTAGCTGATTCTCTCACTACTGACTTTGTCATTTTGGAGTGAGAATTCCAGGATTTAGAGGAGTTAAAGGCCAGAGGTGCTTCTTCTTTCGTATCTTCCTAATTGGAATCCAGGCTGAGGCAATGGCATTACATCAGAGCATCCATTGGGAGTGAGCTTCAGTCTCAAGAGGGTTCTGTTATGCAGATGATGGCCAATCTTGCAAGGAAGGACAAAGATAGGGCTGAGTTACTTAGTTCATTAGATTCTAACCGTGAGGAGATAGCCAAACTCAAGAAAACCTTGAGGTACGCCGAGGATTCTCGTGTCATCTGTAGGATCTGAAATAGATACACTAGAACACTAGAGGGGGTGAATAGTATTCTTTTAGAATTTATGCAAAGTAGATTATAAATTGCAAAGAAAAATGGCAATCTCAGAAAATGAACATCACAAACACAAGTATGTATACTGGTTCCACCTCCCCGGTGTACATCCAGTCCCCAAGCAAATTCCGCTTGAGAGTTTCCACTATGATTTTGAATAAACTTTACAAAATCAAAATCAAACCTGACCAATTTGTAAGTCCCTGCAAATTGCAACACCAATTGACAAACACCTTGTCAATTTGAACACTAATCTCTACACCAAGAGATCAACCCTCTCAAACTCGAGAGAAATCCTTTTGAAGCAAGAAAACAATTGATCCTATAAGCCTTGAATGTGTAATGAAGTGCAGCAGTGGCTTAGGATTCTTTTAACCTCTGTAAATTGCCTAAATGATAAGTATTTGATGAATGTTTAAAGGCAATTTCAGAAACTTCTCTTTTTCACAAAATCTGAATGTTTTTCACTTGAAAAATTGCACAAAGATCAAAGCTTATGGGTATGTATGTCTCTGCAATTTTTCTGAACAAATAACCTATATATAGCCCTTGAAAAGACAAATTTTTGAACTTTAAAAATGTTTAAAAACGGCTATAAACAATCATAAATTTAAACTTTGAAATCTGGAAAAGCTGTATCTGTAGTCGACTACTATTGACATTAGTCGACTACACTGAGTTCAAACAGACTCTGTGTATTCAGAATATTTCTCAGTAGTCGACTACAATGCACATTAGTCGACTATACTGTAATTGACAGAAACTGATAAAACAAAATTTGAGTTCAGTAGTCGACTAAAATGATGATTAGTCGACTATACTGTAAAATAACAGAAACTTATGTTTCTGTCGAACACCTGAGTAGTCGACTATAATCTATTGTAGTCGACTATACTATAAATTGACAGAAACATGTATTTGAGTTTTATACATGAGTAGTCGACTACTATTCTAATTAGTCGACTACTAAGAGTAAAAATTCTGCTATAAAAAGTTTTTATAATCAAGTTTTAACTATAATTCTAATGGTTAACATAGGGGATTTCTATAGTTAACCAACACACTAAGCCTGTGTTAGTGTGTTCTAATATTTTATGTGTGTGCATGTGTGTGATCAAGGCTTGTACAATTATTCTAAGTAAAGAAAATGTAAAATACATTATCTTATTTGTTCTTCATCTTCTTCACTTCAAAATGCCTTGAAATCAACTTGCACTTGTACATGTTCTGATATTGAAATCTGCATATAAAAGTTAGTGCACATACTGTATAAATTATTATCATCAAAACACTATTATAGAGATATGATATTCAACATTCTCTCCCTTTTTGATGATAACAAATAATTTATGTCAAAGTATGTATTTTATAATCAGGTTAAGAACATAATGAAATAACCATACTTACTCCCCCTACATATAATACTTACTCTGCATATATGCAAATTTAAGTCTATAACAGTACATATCATAAGTACATAACATAACATAATTATTTCTCCCCCTTTTTTATCAACAAAAAGAGGAAGCTAAACATGACATTATTTCTTCAACATGAGCTAAAACTTCAAACAAATCATCAAGGTTATGAACATAGTCCATAACTTCACCCATCCAAATAGGTAGGCAAAGACTTGCCATAAAGACCTAAAGTTCCATATTGTTCATCACCATGATCTGTTTAAAATATATAGCACATGCATTATCTAACCAAACATTATCATAGATAATAAAAATACACAATCAACATAAGTGACATAGTAGCAACATAAAAACCATATTACATAAGACTTAACTACTCACAACCACATAGTTTTTGAAACTTAAACAGAATAACATAAGTGTTTTGAATCTTAATCATAAAAACATCTTAAGGTGCTGGAGGAGGTTGATGTCCTTAAAAATACGTATTAAGCTTTGTGTCCAAGTCTTCAAACTTCTTGATTAGCTCTTCTTGATTACTAATGATATATGAATTCTGTGCATATAGAGCTCTTGGACCAGTTTCAAGTTTATGGATACGTGCACTAAAAGTGTTGTATTGCACGTCTGAAAAGCATGAGGGTTCTGTAGGAAATGGTGGTGGTTGACTTGAAGAAGCTTCTGCTTGAGTTGAAGATTGTGGAATTTCTTCTTGATGAGGTTCAGGTTCATGTTGAGGATTATGTTCTTGAATTTCAAAATTAGTCAATTTCATCCTAGTTAGGGCATTGAAATCAAAAAATTCAATCGACCGAACAACAGAATTTTCAGATTGAAGATCAACATGAAATTTGTCAAAGATTTTTGTTAGGAATGCACCATAAGGTAGAAATCCTCTTGGAATAGTCAAAAGATTGTCAAAGTAAACTTCAACCCAATTAACTTGAATATTTCCCATTATAGCATATAAAGCTTTTGCTAAATCTAGGGAAATAAAATGAAAACTCCCAGTTTTTGGAAACAAGTTATAGGCTAAGATACGTGCAATGAACCTAGGAATTGGACGAAGTTTGTTTGAGTTATTTAAAGGTTTGCCATATCCAGGAAGAAATATATGATTTGACAAAAGTTCTGAATCATTCATCCTAACAGACCTAAGAGAAACTCCTTGATAAGGAATATTGAAGATTTTACCAATTGACTTTGTAGTTAAGTCAATCTCTATTCCTTTAACAAGGGTTTTTAGTTTTTTAGAACCACCAATAGTTCCCACACGTTTTATATTAGTATAGAACAGTTGCACAAGAAACGGATATGTGGGTTTTCTATTTTCAGCAGAGAATAACTCAAGCAATCCCACATTTTCAAAATATGAACCAAAGTTCCAGGGTATAAAATCATCAAATTTCACAAATCGTCTTGGAAGAACTTCAAAAGTTGATAATTTGTTAAATTCTTCTAATAAATCAGGACTTTTTAAATAGATGATGATTTCATCATTGACTGAGGTATGGGTTTGCTTAGCTTTCTTAGATCTAGACATGATTAGATAGATAAATAACAAAAGATGTAAAGATCAAGTTTAGAAACAATACCCCAGACTGTAGAAACCTAGATTAGTCGACTATTGCGCGGATTAGTCGACTACAGAGCTTGAATGCTTGACAGATTTGAAGAATTTGATGAAAAAGTTGAAAAAAGAGAGATGCCCTAACCTGGAATCGTTGACTCTGAAGTGGGGAAGATGGGTTTTCGGTTTTGGGTATAGGTAGTGGGTAGTTTATGATATTTATTTTATCTTTTAAGAAAAAAAAATGAATGGTTGAGATTTGATAGTAAATTGAGTGTAGGGTTAGGATTTAATCTTAAATGTGTGGTTAGGATTGATAGAGTTGAAAAACAATGGTTGTGATGAATTTTACTTAAGTGAAACGGGTATGGGTATTGGGTTTTTGGTTTGGAAATCCAATAAGCTTTTAAAAACTGTAAAACTAAAAGTTCAGTACCAGTAGTCGACTAATAGTGAGAGTAGTCGACTATACTGAACTCGACAGAAAAGGGAATTTTAGTTTTTAACTCAGAGTAGTCGACTAATCTGTATTGTAGTCGACTACACTGTAAACAACAGAAAGTTGATTTTGATATATTAACTTTGAGTAGTCGACTATTAAATCGAGTAGTCGACTACACTGTAATTTTTAGGAAAAGATATTTGTACTACTTGTGCATGTAGTCGACTATAAGTCAAATTAGTCGACTAATTATAGTATAAATGTATATTTGTTTGTTTTAAAAATTAATTTAAATCTTCAATTGAACATATACCTAATTCCCTTCTTAATTTAACATAAATTTCTTCTTTTAGAGGTTTTGTTAATATATCTGCTATTTGTTTATCTATAGGTATAAATTCTAATGAAATGTCACCTTTAAGCACATGATCACGTAAAAAATAATGTCTAATATCAATGTCTTTTGTACGTGAGTGTTGAATAGGATTTTTAGATAAATTAATTGCACTAGAATTGTCACACATAATAGATGATATGGGACAATTTATGCCATAATCAGTTAAAGTTTGTTTCATCCATAATATTTGTGCACATGCAAGACTTGCAGCAATATATTCAGCTTCAGTTGTTGATAATGACACTGAATTTTATTTTTTACTAAACCAAGATACAAGTGAATGTCCTAAGAAATAACATGTTCCACTTGTACTTTTTCTATCAGATTTACATCCGGCAAAATCAGCATCACTATATGATATTAAATCAAAAGAACTATGTTTAGGATAAAATAAACCATAATTTGTAGTATCTTTAATATATCTAAAAATTCTTTTTACTGCTTTAAGATGAAATTCTTTAGGATTAGATTGAAATCTTGCACATAAACATACACTAAACATAATATCAGGTCTACTTGCAGTAATGTAAAGAAGTGATCCAATCATACCTCGATAGAGCTTTTGATCAACATTCTTACCATTTTCATCTTTATCAAGTGATGTAGTGGTGCTCATTGGTGTTGGTTTGCTTGATGAATTTTCCAATCCGAATCGTTTGAGTAAATATTTTGCATACTTGCTTTGATTGATGAATATTCATTCTTTTAATTGTTTAATTTGTAGTCCAAGGAAAAAATTTAGTTCACCCATGTGACTCATTTCAAATTCATCCTGCATAGTCTTAGCAAATTCTTGACAAAGATTGTTGTTAGTAGAACCAAAAATAATATCATCTACATAAATTTGAATTAGTAATATATCTTTGTTTATTTTCTTAATAAATAATGTTAAATCAACTTTTCCAATTTCAAAACCTGAAGTTAAAAGAAACTTCTTTAATCTATCATACCAAGTACGAGGTGCTTGTTTAAGACAATATAATGCTTTCTTAAGTTTAAAAACATAATTTGGAAAACTTTTATGTTCAAAACCTAGAGGTTGTTCTACAAAAACTTCTTCTTTTATAAAACCATTTAGAAAAGCACTTTTAACATCCATTTGAAATAATTTAAAATTCATAAAACATGCAAAAGCAAGTAAAATCCTAATTGATTCTAATCGTGCAACAGGTGCATAAGTTTCATCATAATCAATTCCTTCTTCTTGATTATAACCTTAAGCAACTAATCTAGCTTTGTTTCTAACAACTTGATCAAATTCATCTAATTTATTTCTAAAAATCTATTTTGTTCCAATAATGGATTTATTTTGAGGTCTAGGTATAAGATCCCAAACATTGTTTCTAGTAAATTGATTAAGTTCATCTTGCATAGCAATTATCCATGAGTCATCAAGAAGAGCTTCTTTTATATTTTTAGGTTCAATAGTTGAAATAAAAGCATTATTGTAACGCCCCGCCCCGGAATCCCGGAGTCGGTGCGCTATTAGATCTGATGGACTGGCCTCACAAACCACCACATGTCTTTTCAGCACGTTTTGTCCTCACTCACGTGCTCCCTGGAAAACTTCCCAGGGGGTCACCCATCCTAGAATTTCTCCAGGCCAAGCACGCTTAACTTTGGAGTTTCTAGGAGTTGGGTTTTCGAAAAGAAGATGCATCTTGGTGGTATGAGTATTCCAATCAAATCTATCAATACTAATCACAACACCCTCTCAAGGGTTAGGGTATTACATACTCCCCCACTTAAACTCACAACGTCCTCGTTGTGCCAAATCATATCATCCAAGACCGTACCATCCGTGTGAGATTCTAGAGGTGACTCCTACGGCCTCAAGAGGTGGCTCCCGCCCTCTCGACGTAGAACTTTGCGCCGCATAGCACTTAGCTCTCACAATTCCGGTTGGCTTTGCTCTGATACCATTTGTAACGCCCCGCCCCGGAATCCCGGAGTCGGTGCGCTATTAGATCTGATGGACTGGCCTCACAAACCACCACATGTCTTTTCAGCACGTTTTGTCCTCACTCACGTGCTCCCTGGAAAACTTCCCAGGGGGTCACCCATCCTAGAATTTCTCCAGGCCAAGCACGCTTAACTTTGGAGTTTCTAGGAGTTGGGTTTCCGAAAAGAAGATGCATCTTGGTGGTATGAGTATTCCAATCAAATCTATCAATACTAATCACAACACCCTCTCAAGGGTTAGGGTATTACAATTATGAGCAATCAAATTAAAATGAGATCTAGTAGTTACTTTATCCGAAATATTTCTAATAATTAAATCATGTGGATGATTTTTAACTTCTACAAAATCTTTAGGTAAATCATTTTGTATATTTTCATCTTTTATAACATCTATCATTGGAGTATCATGAATAGTATCAATTATATCATCATCATTATTTATTATAATAGATGTTTTTGAAAAAATTTCATCAAAAGAAACATGTAAGGATTCTTCAATAACTAGTGTTCTTTTGTTATAAATTCTATATGCTTTACTATGATTAGAATATCCAACAAAAATTCCTTCATCGGATTTAGAATCAAATTTATCTAAATTATCTTTTGTATTTAAGATAAAACATTTACAACCAAAAACTTTAAAGTAAAGATACTTTAGGAATTTTGTTATAAAATAATTCATAAGAGGTTTTCTTTAAAATAGGTCTTAATAGAACTCTATTTAAAACATAACAAGCTGTTGATACAGCTTCTGCCCAAAAATATTTAGGTAAATTACTATCACATAACATGGTTCTTGCACATTCTTGTAAAGTTCTATTTTTTCTTTTTACAACTCCATTTTGTGGAGCAGCACAAGGAAAAAAAAAGTATGTGATATACCATGTTTATCATAATAATTTACAAATAATTCATTTTCAAATTCACCTCCATGATCACTACGTATAGAGATAATAGAAGTAGATTTTTGATTTTGAATTCGTTTGCAAAATATTGAAAATTCATTAAAAGCATCATTTTTATTTTTAAGAAAAATTACCCATGTAAATCTAGAATAATCATCAACAAGAACAAATGCATATCTACTTCCATTTAAAGATGCAACTCTAGATGGACCAAAAAGATCTATGTGAATTAATTCTAATGGTCTATTTGTAGATATTACATTTTTAGATTTAAAAGAAGATTTGTGCAATTTTTCTTGTTGACATGCATCACAAAAATTATTTTTAAAAGATATTTTAGGTAAACCATTTACTAAACCATTTTTAGAAATCTTAGACATATGTTTAAAATTAACATGTCCAAAACGTTTATGCCATAAAATAGAATCATTAGATGATGCAATAAGACAATGTTCATTTGAAATATTTTTCATAGATAAGACATATATGTTATTCTTTCTATGACCTTTAAAAATAATAGTTATTAAATTAATATCATAAATTAAGCATGATTCTTTTTCAAAAATAATTTTATAACCTTTATCACATAGTTGACTAATACTAAGTAAATTATGTTTAAGACCATCAACTAATAAAACATTATCAATGATAGGTTTGTTTGGATTACCGACAGATCCAATACCGATGACTTTTTCTTTGTTGTTATCTCCAAAAGTGACGGTACCACCATCCTTATTTTGAAAAGATAATAACAATTGTATGTTTCCAGTCATATGTTTAGAGCAACCACTATCCAAAATCCACCTATCTTTCTTAGGTACCTGAAATAATAAACATTTACATTTTGGTACCCATACTATGTTGGGTCCTTTAAATTAGCTTTTAGGAAACCAAACCCATGAAGAGTTTGATTTGCCTAAATAGTTAGATGATAAACAAATATTTTTAATAAAATCAGAGATATAAAAATTTTTATTTAAAGAAGATAATTCTTTTGGAACCCAAATTGAAAAGAATTTTGATTTCTTTTTACACAAATTTTTATTTCTATATTCATTTAAATTACAAGATGGTTTTACAAAAATTGTTTTCTTTGATTTATTTTTATTATTTTTAAAACCTAATCCTTTTGTCTTTTGTGATTCTTTTTGAAAACAAAGAATGTTATTAAGATTTTCTTTACCTTTATTAAATTTGCTTACATTTAGACATATATCTTCATATCTTGATTTAAAAGAAGAAATATCTTTTTCTAAATTATTAATACGAATATTTAAATTATTACATTCTGATTTTAAATATTTATTTTCATTAGATAAACATTCATTTTCTTTAAGTATAGAAAAATTTTCTTCTTTCAATTCAATTATTTGAGAATTAGAAAAGGTAGAGGAATTTAAATCAGAAATTTCTTCAAGTAATCTTTTATTTTCACCTTTAAGAAAATTATGTGAAGTCTTTAATCTCACAAAAGTTTCATATAATTCATTGAAAGCATCTAAAAGTTCTTCATTTTCACTTACTTCATCTTGTGCCATGAAACACATGTGAGCACTTTCCTTTTCTTCAATTTCTTTATCTGAGGATGACTCATCACTATCATCCCAAGTGACTGCCATTGCTTTTCTTTTCTTGTTATTTTGAATGTTGTTGAAGTTGTTGAAATAACTTGATTTTTGCTTATTCTTTAACATTGGACAATCTTTCTTCATATGCCCTCGTTTTATAAATTTTCGAAATTTTCGTGCAAACATGCCCATTTCTTCATCATCATCATCTGAATCTTCTCTATCGGAAGTGGTATTGAATGCAAGAACTTTCTTGTTCTTTGATTCTTCATCATTCTTTCTATCTTCAACTTGAACTTCATATGTCATAAGATTACCAATTAGATTTTCAACCGAAAGAGTTGACAAATCATTGGCTTCTTCAATAGCGGTAGCTTTCTTTTCCCATTATAGAGTGAGTGAACGAAGTATCTTTCTTATCATCTCCACTTGTGTATATGTTTTTCCAAGACCAATGAGAGAATTTTTGATGTCGGTGAATCTTGTGAACATTTCTCCAATAGTCTCATTTTCCTTCATCTTGAATAATTCAACTCTGTGCACAAGAACAGAAATTTTAGATTCTTTAACTTTATTTGTACATTCATGAGTTACCTCAAGTGTGTGCCAAATATCATATGCGGATGTGGCCGTTGACACCCTATTGAACTCATTCTTGTCAAGTGCACAAAATAATGCATTCATTGCTTTTGAATCCAAATTTGCATTATTTCTTTGAGAAGTAGTCCATTCATCAAAAGGAGTTGTTGGCTTCTCATATTTTGTTTCCACGACGTTCCAAAGTTCGTAGCCAATAGATTGAAGGTAAATCTTCATTCGGCACTTCCAATAGTTGTAGTTCAATCCATCGAACATTGGTGGACGATTTGTAGAGTGACCATCTTTGAATTGTGATGTATTTGTAGATGCCATCTTTTACCTTGCTCTGATACCAAATGTAGGATCTGAAATAGATACACTAGAACACTAGAGGGGGTGAATAGTATTCTTTTAGAATTTATGCAAAGTAGATTATAAATTGCAAAGAAAAATAGCAATCTCAGAAAATGAACATCACAAACATAAGCATGTATACTGGTTCCACCTCCCCGGTGTACATCCAGTCCCCAAGCAAATTCCGCTTGAGAGTTTCCATTATGATTTTGAATAAACTTTACAAAATCAAAATCAAACCTGACCAATTTGCAAGTCCCTACAAATTACAACACCAATTGACAAACACCTTGTCAATTTGAACACTAATCTCTACACCAAGAGATCAACCCTCTCAAACTCGAGAGAAATCCTTTTGAAGTATGAAAACAATTGATCCTATAAGCCTTGAATGTGTAATGAAGTGTAGCAGTGGCTTAGGATTCTTTTAACCTCTGTAAATTGCCTAAATGATAAGTATTTGATGAATGTTTAAAGGCAATTTCAGAAACTTCTCTTTTTCACAAAATCTGAATGTTTTTCACTTGAAAAATTGCACAAAGATCAAAGCTTATGGGTATGTATGTCTCTATAATTTTTCTGAACAAATAACCTATTTATAGCCCTTGAAAAGACAAATTTTTGAACTTTAAAAACGTTTAAAAACGGCTATAAACAGTCTTAAATTCAAACTTTAAAATCTGGAAAAAATGTATCTGTAGTCGACTACTATTAACATTAGTCGACTACACTGAGTTCAAACAGACTCTGTGTATTCAGAATATTTCTCAGTAGTCGACTACAATGCACATTAGTCGACTATACTGTAATTTGACAGAAACTGATAAAATGAAATTTGAGTTTAGTAGTCGACTATAATGATGATTAGTCGACTATACTATAAAATAACAGAAACCTATGTTTCTGTCGAACACCTGAGTAGTCGACTATAATCTATTGTAGTCGACTATACTGTAAATTGATAGAAACATGTATTTGAGTTTTATACATGAGTAGTCGACTACTATTCTAATTAGTCGACTACTAAGTGTAGGCATCGAAAATTACCGATAGGTCCCCGCATACAGCTCAGTGTTAATGAGCGACGATCGAACGTCACTACCCGGTTCACAAGAATTCAATTGACGTTGGTAAACGCCTAAAGTGAATCGACGAGCTACGTGATCCAACAGAATATCGGAATAACGGGGATACGGATTGACCGAAAACCCCGCAATCACCTACAAAAAGAGCAACGCCCATCGTGTACCATTCGCCTCACTGATTATCCAACCCTTAGGGCCTACAGAGCTCGCCGTCAAGATTCCAACGCATCCGAAATCACTCAAATCCGAGTTCGGATGAAAAATCAACGGTGGAACAACGGCGGACGGTTTCGGACTGAACCGGGACACCTGGGGCATCTCGGCAAGCTCGAAACACCCGAGGGGTGTCTTGGCAAAACCAAGACACCCCAGGGGTGTCTCGGCCAAGCCGAGACACCCCAAGGGTGTCTCGGCCAACCCGAGACACCCTAGGGTGTCTCGGCTTGGCCGAGACACCGTGTCTCAGCTTGGCCGAGACACCCAAGGGGTGTCCTTCAATTCGTTCCCCCCCCTCCTTGTTTTCCTATAAATAGGCCCCTAGGGCCTCCTTTCTCTAGGCCTTGGTTTTGGAGCTCTGATTTTGGATCTTGGGATTATCCTCGAGGTCTGAAATTTTAGAGAAGAGCGGCGAAGCCCTATCGGAGCGAGGAGTCAGAGTTTTCAAGAGAGCGGCGAAGCCCTGCCGGATCAAGGAGTGAGAGTTCTTCATCGATATTTCATTCACCCCCCTTTTTCCTTAGTGTTGCCCATTAGCGGTGACCACTAAGAAGAGCTATTATCTCGTTTTAGCCGAGATATACGCTTATAATCTCTAGATCTCACGCGGATCGATGAGGTTCTGTTTCTATATCCCTTCGCGGATAGACGAAACTCTACCGGATTTTCCGGAAAGGATCTTGAAGAGTCGGCAGTCCACGGATATCAACATCCCCGTCACAGGCCAACAACCCACGCAAGCGAGACCGCACCAAAACGGGATCTCGTGTTTATTTTCGATAAAGTTGTAATCATTTGTTTTCATTTTATTCTGTTGTAACGCCTGAAGTTGTAACAGATCTCAAAAGCAATGAAAACAACAACTTTTGACGAAAACAAGCTGGCGACCACAGTGGGAGCCGCCGACCTCGCTGCCGAGATCGGAGTGACGCAACCGGCCTTCAAGATCCGGGTGAATGAAGAGATCGAATACGAGTTCGATCAGAAGAAGTTCGAAGAGTACCTCTCCTCCTCCTCCTCCAGATCCGCCTCTCCGCATCGGCGTAGGAAGAACTCATCTCCCAAAGGGGCTCGCGGGATCTCTAACTCTTCAATCCAAGACCCCGCCATCGCTGCCACTACGCCCGTACCACGCAACGGCCCCTCGTCGTTCAGCGTGGTTAAGGCTGTAGACCCGGCCCTCACAACCGCCACAAAGGCGATAGGTGATGCTGCTCCGGCTCCATCAAAGAGGGCGCTCCAAAGACGTTGTCAACGCCTCGCCCAACAACTCACCAAGGCCAGGGAGTCGAGAGATGGAGTGCGCTATGCAGAAGACTTGAAGTCGAGGCAGCGACAAGAGCAACGGCAAGCAATCAACCTCCCCTCCAAATCAGGAGCAAGTGAGTGGATCCGCGTCAAGAGGAACCGCTCCACGCTCGAGGAGCGAATCAAGAAGCACCGTGCTTTACTTGCACATGCCCGGCTCCTCCTAAAGAAGGCGGAAGAGATGCAGCAAGAAACGGCGGTCAAAACGCCGTCCAAAAGCAAACTGGTGTGGGTTCCTAAATCGACACCAACACCTCCAGCAAAGAAGGGTGAGGCTATCACCCGAAGTTCCTCAAAACCAGCACCTTCAACCAAGATGGGTGAAGTCATCACCCGAAGTTCAGCAAAACCAGATCCGGCGCCTTTAACGGGGCCAGGTAAGAAAGGGGATCATTCAAGATCCCAGGTTCCTTTGACGGGTCACCTCGGTCCCTTACCGGAGAACCGAGGTAGAATACCCGTCAAAGAACGGCTGGGACCATTGAAAGGTCCCCAAGTTAAAAATCAGACCGGGGGTCAAATCAATCCCCCCAAGAAAGATGAAAAAGGGAAAGCCCCTGTCACCGACCGTATTGGGTTGCGAGTCGAAACAAAAGAGCCCGTTCAGTTTATACGCTCACAAAAGCGTAAAATTGAACGGGCCACTCTTGAAAAATCCACCAAACCATCTCATCCCCGAAGGGAGGCATACTCATCTGAGGATGAAAGTATTATGTCGGGGAGCACATACCAACACTCTGTAGGTTGCTCCAGCTACAAAGCTGATGAGTTGTACTACAGAGCTGGGGGTATGGAAAAGCCCCGAAAAAGATGTGTGCAGGACATGGAGTCCCGCTGCCCGTGTGCCAACATCATCAAGGCGGTGCTGTCCGAGTGTTGTTGTGACAATTCTCCAAGAAGAATCTCAGTGTTCGAAAGACTCTCCAAGCCGAGGCATTTCCACAAGAAGAAATTGCTCCGCCGGGAAGACGAATATCCAAGAGTGTCGGTTAACATGACCGGCAGGGGAAATTCAACACAACCCTTCAACCTGGATCAGCTTGCCGAGGTATCCCGATGCATGACCCAGTTGCGGCCTGGAGCCAGCGGCCAAAAGAATTATCAAAGGGTACCGATTGGGCTCTCCTTAGAAGAAGAAGAGTCAGAGGCTGATTCGGACTCTTGCTCGGCGGTGGCATCCGATGACACGGCCTCGAGTGCGGGCCAACCTTACGAATCGCTCATGATCAGTGCTGAACAGGTATCAAAGATACTGGAAGAAGCCCTCGCCAAACAGAAGGAGAGCTTCAAGTTCGAGATGGATATGGCCATGCAGCGGATGAGGGAGATGCACGACCAACAAATCGCGGCACTGACGGTTCACCAAGGAGAGCCCGGTCGTCGCAATACTCCGAATCCAGAAGAGAATGAACGGGAGGCGGATAATATCCATATCCCTCCTGTCAACACCGACAATGGGGGTGGTCCCGCAGAAGAAAATGCCAAAGAGGACCACGTCACCTCTCCCAGAAGCCACTCAAAGGCCGAGACGAGCGATGACAAGAAGATGAAGGACCTGGAGAGCAAAATCAACGCATTGATGAGTGCTCAAGAGGTAAAAAGATCCGGTATACCCTGTCCCTACCCAAGGGAGTGGGAATCGATCCCATATCCGGCAAAGTTTAACTTAATTAACTTTACGCCGTTTGATGGGAAGGGTTCCCCTACCCAACACTTAATCTATTTCAAGTCTCATTTAGGAATCATTTCCGGAAATGAGCCCCTCATGGTGCGGTCATTCGTCGGCACTCTTCGCGGAGCTGCCTTCGATTGGTATCACCGTCTCAAGCCCGGGAGCATCAACGGCTGGGATGACATGGAGGACATGTTTCTAACAAATTTCTTTGATGATGACACCGAGGTTTCAATCGGCACGCTGTTCGACGAAAAACAAAAGAACGGCGAGACGGTTGAAAACTTCGTGAAAAGATTCCGGAACAAAGCTATGAATTGCAGGGATCCGGTCAGCGAGGATTTCATCCTCGAGACTTGCCACAACAACTTGACGCTCGACATCCTGGAAGCCATGGGAATGGCGCCGCCGAAGACCTGGAAGGATCTAAAAGTGCGGGGAGAACGAGCTGAACGATTCCTCAAGAGGAAGAAGGCGGAAAGAGGGCAAATACCAACTAATGCCCCACAACCAAATTTTACCCCCAAGGGTAAAGGGAAGGCGCATGCAAATGCGGTGGTCGCAAATCAAGTCTTTGAGGTGCAAGCGCAGCCACAACAGCCGCAACAGCCACAGCAGCCGCAACAGCAACAACAGAGGGTGCCTCAACAATCCAGGTGGCAACAGCAACCCCAGAAGCAAAAGGTCGGGGAGCCGAGGTTCCCGAAGGTCTACTCATTCAGGGAAGATGAAGTTCCTGGTATCTTCAAATACCTTATCGAGAACAACAAAATCAAGTTGCCTCCGATCCAGGATCAAGAAGATGCCAAGAGGATCAATGATCCTAAATACTGCGCATTTCACAGGGCGGTGCACCATCCTACCAAGGTATGCTACGCTCTCAAAGATAAAATTCAGGCCCTAATCGATGTTGGGGTTATCACTATGAAACAGCCCAAAGAGAAGAAGGTGGGTGCAAACACCATATCCATTAGCTTTGGATCTGTTCCCTCAAGTTGGTTCCAACACGAGCCGGTGATCAATGCGGCGGTGAAGACGGTGAATGATGATCCGCACCAACAGCGTCAGAAAGGGCTTGTGCCACACACAGCCCCGAATGGCAAGATTTTGTGGGTTCATCCGGACTTAATCGCAGATGAACAGTGGGTCACGACCTCTTCCAAGACGAAAAAGAAGAAGTCAAAGAGAAAGGGGAAATCCTGTTGCGGGGCTTCTGCTATACCGGGGGTGGACGACGACAGAATTCCGACCTTCCCGCTTTCTGAAGACGAGCAGGAAGCCTTTGCAACTCGAAGCGGGAACGAATATCACTTCAAGTATCCGGATGCTTCCGGGCAGTTGGGTACCAAAACCCCACCTTCCAAGATGTTGACGGAGTTAGGAATTTCAGCAATTCCCCCAACACCTGCAGTGGCTACAGAGAGAATCTCGCAGAAGGATAAGGGAAAAGAGCCTCTACGTCAAGAAGTTCAGAACCCGAGGCAGTCTCGATTCAATCACCCGATTGGGAGAGACAAACCGGGGAATACGAGCTCTCAACCCCATTTCGACATTATGGCGCAATTGGCCAACATCCCGGCTCGCATAACCTTATACGAGTTGTTGCGTCTTTCGAAGGATACACGGGAAGCACTACAAGAAGCCTTGAGTGATTCCGAAGCCTTCCTGACTCGAATCAAGCCATCTTCCGAAGAACCAGAGTCATCAGCCCAACAATGCAACCTGGCGGCGCATCACTTCCCCTGCATCTCTTTCACCAAAGAAGATATGCAAACGAAGAATTCAAAGCATGATAGGCCCTTGTATTTCACCGGGCATATTAGCTCCAGCGTTGTCAACCGGATCCAAGTTGATCCGGGTTCCGCTGTTAGCATCATGCCATTCCGATTGATGCATCATCTCGGAATCCCGACTAGCAAATTAGCGTCCACTGGCACGACGATTTATGGATTCAACACCAGCGGGTCCAAACCCTTGGGGAAGATCCGAATCAAGTGCCAGATTGGGGATTTGAAGTCGGAAGTTACATGCTATGTGATTGACGCAGAAACATCCTATAATTTACTGTTGGGTCGACCTTGGATCCACGGTAACCTTATAGTCCCGTCAACTCTGCATCAATGCCTCAAATATGTGGGCATAGATAATGAAGACAAGACGGTGGTCGCGGATAAGCAACCGTTCAAGGGATTGGAGAATTATTTCACCGATTCCCTTTTATACGGCGCTGAATCCGATACTGAACCATCGGCCCAAGGAACGGACAGCGGAGATGAAGCTGATACCGAACCGGGGTTTGATTATGATGGCGGTTTTGTTTTAAATGATATTGTGCCCATTGTAATCAATCTTGACGATGATGAATCATCGGAAGATAGTTGTAATTGGCAACTTGCCGAAGAACTATCAATAAACGATGATTTAGAGTACTTGACGGGTCTCGATGATATCACTAACGAACTCTATGCTAACCCTGATTTGTATATGCCTCTTCAATCATTTTGTTTGACGAAGAAGCAGGTACACGACCCTTGCGGAACAACGCTTATCATCCCCGCAGGGATTGGGGGTGGAAAGGAGGTCGTCTACGGCAAAGGAAGAGCATCTCCGATACCCGACCACTTCATGGAAGAGGAAGACGACGATGATAAACCGGCCCGTCATCTATCCAGATACGATGCGAAAGCACGCAACATGATGGAAAGGCACGGGTATGACTTCAAGATCGGAGAGGGTCTTTTCTTTGGTCGAGGTCCACGGGTTCCACCCCGGATGGCCTATGTACCGAAGGGAAAACCCGATGATTATTATCGCCACAAAAGAGGTCTAGGCTATGTCTCATCAGATGATGAGTGTGGCTGGCAAATCATCGACCAAATTGCTAACAAGACTAGGAAGGGATATTCTTCCGACTCTTCGGGTTGGGATTCCGACGCTAGTCTTGGTGAAATGTTCAAAAAGCTAATGTCGAACATGACCACGGTTGATCCTTCAACAATAGAAGAAGATGACGAGATGCCAACATGGGAAGACCCGTGGGTTCATCACTTGAACATACAGTATGGCGATCGGTTCGAGCAAAGAGAGCCTCCTACCGAAGACCAAGTCGTCCAGGTGAATATGGGAAGCGAGGAGAATCCAAAGCCGATATTCATTAGCGACAGCCTCCTACCTGAGGAGAAGGAGGAGTTGATTGCTCTCATCCGGGAGTACATCGACGTGTTCGCCTGGAATTATGAAGACATGCCAGGTCTTGATCCAAACGTAGCGGTTCATCGTCTCAACATTAAACCGGATGTCAAACCAGTCAAACAACAACAAAGACGGTTTCGTCCGCAAATGATGGAAGCGATCGAAGCTGAAGTCAAAAAGCTCGTCGATTCGGGATTCATCCGAGAGGAGCAACATCCAGAATGGCTTGCCAATATCGTCCCGGTCCTGAAAAAGAACGGGAAGATCCGGATATGCATCGACTTCAGGGACCTCAATGCTGCTTGCCCAAAGGATGACTTTCCTCTCCCCATCACGGATGTTATCATCGACAACACGTGCGGGTTTGAGAGGATGTCCTTTATGGATGGTTTCTCTGGTTACAACTAGATAAAGATGCATCCAGATGATGAGAAGCACACTGCATTTAGAACGCCTCTCGGCGTATTCTGCTACACAGTTATGCCGTTCGGCTTGAAGAATGCAGGTGCTACATATCAGCGAGCTATGTCGAAGATCTTTCAGGAGCATCTCCGAAAGACTGTCGAATGCTACGTGGATGATCTGGTCGTGAAAAGTCGCGATAAGAAAGATCACATTAAAGATTTGAAGACCATGTTCGACTTGATGCGGGCCCATCAATTAAAGATGAATCCAACCAAGTCTTTCCTCGGAATGGCTAGTGGTAAATTCCTGGGATTCGTCGTCACCACCAAAGGTATTCACATTGATCCAGATAAAGTAAAGGCGATCAATGAATTACAACCTTCGAGAAATCTCAAAGAGCTCAGAGGACTACAAGGGCGATTAGCTTACATCCGTCGGTTCATCTCGAACCTTTCGGGAAAATGCCAACCGTTCTCCAGGCTCACAAAGAAGGGCGTGTCATTCGTATGGGACGATGCTTGTCAAAAGGCATTCGAGAGTATTAAAGAATATCTCTCGAAACCTCCCGTACTCGTTGCACCGAAATCGGGCAAACCGTTCTTGATTTATGTCAAGGCGACGAGCCACTCATTAAGTGCATTGCTTGCACAAGATGACGATAACGGTCACGAGCAGGCAGTGTATTACTTAAGCCGAACCATGGTAGGCGCTGAATCTCGATATCCTATGATTGAGAGAGAGTAACTGGCTTTAGTGTTCGCCATCCAGAAGATGCGACATTACTTGGTTGGACAGACCATCTATGTCATCTCCAAAGTTAACCCGGTCCGAGTGTTCATGACTCAACCGGCTTCCATGAGCTGGCGGTTAGCGAAATGGGCCTTACTCTTGTCCCAATACGATCTGCACTTCAAACAGCAGAAGTCAGTAAAAGGGCAAGCCATCTGCGATCTCTTGGCATCTAATCCAACTACGGACGCCGCCGAGATATACGACGACCTACCTGATGAAACCCACAAAGTCAACGCCACTTCGCACCAACATGTGTGGCGTTTGTACTTCGACGGTGCTTCACGGGCAGCTAATGTCACAAGTGTTCCTGGATGTTCTAAGGTCTTCTCCGGAGTTGGAGTTGTCTTAGTTTCCCCAGGAAAACATGTGATGCCTCGAGCCTACTCATTAACCGAACCATGCTCGAATAATGTGGCAGAGTATAACGCACTGATCATAGGACTCAATTTTGCCAAAGAGCTGGGGGTTGAGTATCTCGAAGCCTTCGGCGATTCTCAACTGATAGTTAAACAAGTCCAAGGGGAGTACGAAGTTCGAAGTCAGGATCTAATCCCGTATCACAAGATGGCGGTAGAACTGGCGGAATCATTTGAAGGATTCTTCATCGAGCACGTTCCACGGTTGCAGAACACCTACGCGGATGCATTGGCAGCTTTAGCTGTATCCTTGGCACAGCCTCCCGGAACAGAGCAATTTGTTACGGTAAGAACTCACCAACTCTTAGTGCCCCTTTATGATGAAGAGGACAAGGAGGAAGAGGTCCAGGAGGTGTACACAACTCATGCCGAGTTCGAACCCTGAGATTGGCGGTTCCCCATCATCGACTACGTCTTGCATGGAATCTTGCCGGAAGACGTGAAGGAGAGAGAGTCAATCAGACGAAGAGCTCCAAGATTCTACTATAATACGGAGAATCGAACACTGTATCGCAGGGGGTACGATGGGCTGCTAGCACGTTGCCTATCGACCAAAGAAGCTGAAGAAGTGCTTAGGGAGGCGCACGAAGGAGAATGTGGCACACACCAACCTGGTCCCAAGCTTTATGATCGCATCAGAAGAATGGGTTACTTTTGGCCTTTCATGATGAGTGATGCAATCACATACGCTCGAAAGTGTCACGCATGTCAAGTACACGCGAATTATATGCACCAACCTCCGGAGCATTTACATCCTTCGGTTACGTCATGGCCGTTCGAGACTTGGGGAATGGACATTGTTGGTCCTATAAATCCCCCGTCAGTCAAAGGTGACCGGTTCATCCCGGCAATCACTGATTACTTCTCCAAATGGGCCGAAGCAGTTCCACTCAGAGAAGTTAAGACGAGCAACGTCATTGCATTCATCAAGCACCATATCATTTACCGGCATGGTGTTCCAAGACGAATCATACACGACAATGGTCCTCAATTTATCAGCAACGCCTTCATAAGGTTCTGCGGAAAGTTCAAAATTCAGGACATCTCGTCAACGGCTTATAATCCCACGGCAAACGGATTAGCTGAAGCCTTCAACAAGACCATCATGAAGCTCTTGTCAAAGCTTGTGAAAAATAACAAGCGAGATTGGGATGATAAGCTTGGTGCAGCTCTATGGGCCTATCGTACCACGGTGCGTACACCAACCGGCGCAACCCCGTATTCATTGGTATACGGATGTGAAGCCGTTCTCCCTTTGGAAATCCAAATTCCATCTCTTCGGATCGCCCTCGCAACTCAGATGACAACCGAAGAGCAACATCAGAAACGCCTTGAAGAACTCGAGATGCTTGACGAAAAGCGCCTGGAAGCTCAGCAGCATATTGAGTTTTACCAAGCCAGAATTTCCCGAGCCTTCGACAAAAAAGTTCGACAAAGGAGTTTCAAGGAAGGGGATTTGGTCTTGACTGAAAGACATCCTATGATCCTTAACTCCAAAAAGAAAGGCAAATTTGAACCCAAATGGGAAGGACCGTTCGTAGTAGAAACAGTCTACTCGAACGGCGCCTATCGCCTAGTCACCAAAGATGGTGACCGGCTCATGATGCCAATAAATGGCAAATTTCTGAAAAGATACTATCCTTAGTATCTTCAGAGAAAGAATCGAGGTACCGGGAAGTTCCCGGAAGAATACCACATCGGGGTATTCTTAGGGATAACCCGGTCACTGATGAACAAGAAATCAATGTTCGAATTCCGAATGTTCTTGTTTGTCAGAATCCAACTCTCACAAGCACTCTTTTGCTGAGATGAGATCTAATCATTCGATGGATTGATCTTCCCTCACAAAGCTTTCAGTGGTGTTTGACTACTCATAGTCTCCACCCCACAATTCTCACTTGGTCAAACCTTACTACAGTTAGGACCAAAGCCAAATTCCCCTCTCGATTCGTCCAATGAACGAGAGGTCCACAAATCGAGCGATCAAACCTTCCTACGGTTAGGATCGTCTCAAACTTCCCACTTGGTCAAACCTTACTACAGTTAGGACCACAACCAAAATCCCCTCTCGATTCCTCCAACGAACGAGAGGTCCAATTTCAAATCGAGTAACCAAACCTTACGACAGTTAGGGTTATCCGAGTCTTTTCGATTCTCGAGGTGGAGATCCCACTCCTAGTTTCATCCTTCAGATCCTGGGGGTGGAGATCCCACCTCGAGTTTCCTTTCCAACTGAAGATAGAATATAAAATTCTTCCTCTTCAGCACTGTGAGACAGAATATAAAATTCTTCCTCTCTCAGCCTTTCGATTCTCGGAGTGGAGATCCCACTCCTAGTTTCTCCTGTCGGATTCTGGGGGTGGAGATCCCACCTCGAGTTTCCTTTCCAACTGAAGATAGAATATAAAATTCTTCCTCTTCAGCAATGGGAGATAGAATATAAAATTCTTCCTCTCCCATTGAGCCTCCTTTCCAATTGAAGATAGAATATAAAATTCTTCCTCTTCAATGCTGGGAGATAGAATATAAAATTCTTCCTCTCCCATTGTCCCCATGTCTTTGCTTTCAGAAAAGACAGGGATGAAGTCAACGCCTAACACGCGTTGCCGGGTAGTCTTTCCCGTGAGAAAGACGAAGTCTATGTATTCAAAATCATAGCACTCTTCCCCTGTCCTTGCTTTCAGAAAAGACAGAGATGAAGTCAACGCCTAACACGCGTTGCCGGGTAGTCTTTCCCGTGAGAAAGATGAAGTCTATGTATTCAAAATCATAGCACTAAGTCCAAGGAAAGCAATTTTCTTGGCACAACGTTACATGCGGAACGGATTTAGATAATTCGCATGCTAGCCCGATTCAAACGGTAATCGGTAAAGGCACGTCAAACCCGTTGAGGGCTGGGGGTTTGCCAAAAAACCCCAAAGTCTATACCTAACACGTATAGCCGGTTTAAAATCTTTCACCGATTGAAAAAACTTACCAGGGTCTAAACCTGGGGAATTTTATCCCGAAGCCTAAGGAGGGATAAGTCTATACCTAACACGTATAGCCGGTTTAAAATCTTTCGCCGATTGAAAAAAGTTACCAGGGTCTAAACCTGGGGTATTTTATCCCGAAACCTAAGAAGGGATAAGTCATCACCTAATACGCGGTGCAGGGTGCCCTTTTCCCTATAAAAAAAATGGTGAAGTATATGTAGTTAAAGTCATAGCATTGAAGGCTGGGGGTGTACCAAAACATCCTATGAAAGAAGCAAACACAGAGTTTCTAGTAATAGAACAAGCCAAAAGCATACAACAACAAGTTCGTTAGCCCGAAGGCAACTGACGGCTAAGAATATCGGACTCCAAACTAGAAAGCCTGTCCATGTAGCCTTGCTCAAGTTCTGCTTGCAGGCTAGCACGGACAGAGTCTTCAGAACTGCTTAAGACTTCCGCGGCTTCACTCCGCAGCTTCATCAATCCCTCCTGGGTCGATCCTAGCTTATCGAGCGTCCATTCACGGGAACGCTCTAATCCAGCCAGGTCCTCAGCAATGAAAGTAGCGGACTCCTCGGCACGCCTCAAAGCATCCTTCAGCCTAGCTATCTCTTCACGGGTGGAATCCAGGGAGCTGAGTAGCTCGGCTCTGCCGGCATCCTTCTTCGCCAGGTTAGCCATCAGCTGCGCAACAGAATGCTCACGTGATCGAAGCTCGCTGCCAACGGAAGATCTTAGGTCACGCCACTGCATCAGCCTATCCTCCACCTGAGAGGATATAAAAGAGGAAGCTCCACCAGCCTTCAACTCCCTCAGCTCTCGGATCTCTGACTCCAGGACAGCGAATTCAGCAGTGAAAGAATCGGCCAATTCCGGGTGTCCTTCTTCCCTCATCATCATCATGTGACGAGAGAAGGAACGCCTGAACTGATCGAAACAGTATCCCCTGTGAAGAAGCTTCTCGATCATGCCGTTGTAAAAGGCCGTAAAGAGGCCAAGGTCCATACGAAAAACGTCTCTGTCTGGATCGGTATCGACCAAAAGAGCGTGGACATGCTCATAAAGAGAGGATCGAGGTCCTGTAAGCAGCAATACAGGAAGCTAAGGGATTATCAAAAAATAATCAGAAAACCCGAAGGGGAAGTTCGAAGTATACCTATGCTGGCAGAAGTCCCCTCGGGTTGAGATCCGACAGAATCTGAAGTAACGACAGGAGTGGTCATGGGGTGTGTATCAACCCTCGTGGGCAAATCAGTCGTACTACTCGGTGGAGGTGGCAAAACGCCCGAAGCTGTAGTAGTATCAGGCACATCGCCTGGTCCTATAGTTACACTTCTTTATTAGCCAAAATGGAAATTTAGGCAAGTAAAGAAAAGCGGGATCGGATATATACCTGTGAATGAATCACTCCCGAAGAGTGGTCTCATAGGTCTTCCCGAAGTCTGTTCGGCCAACATGTCGGCCAATAATCCAGCATCGGGTTTCGAGAAGCCGGGTACAGGAGCATGCCCCCGTTCCTCGAAACCTACATCCGGAAAGATTCCATTCTCAGCTAGCTTGTCTCTAGTAACATATTGGAAAGATGCACAAGCGCAAAATTATTGAGGAGGATATCATCGAATGGAGATGTACCTGAATATGGGATGGTGGGCTCAACGCTGCTCGCCGGTTCAAGATCAATGTTCAGGTCAATGCCTAGAGAGCCATCACGAAGAGCGTCACACATTTCTTGCATGAAGCAATCCATGTGGTCGGATCCGGGAAATACCGAATCCGGTGGAAGCTCACCTTCTTCAAAGATCCCTAAGACACAAAACATGATCATGAATCCCAAAGGTAAATCACCCCAAAGCAACAAAAATGTATTCAAAAGATGTTACCTTCCTCACCATCGGCAATGCCGCCTAAGTCCGCTCCACAAGGACGCTGGCCGACAGATGGTTTGTGAGCAGTCTTCTTCCTCTTTAAAGTACCAGCTCTCCTGGAACCCACAGGTTGATCATGCACAGACTTACTACTCGTGGCAGCTCGGTCTCCAGGCCCTGAGCTCGTGGAACGGGAAGCAAGTAGCTCATGATCGCCAGTGGTTCTACCTGAAATGATAACGTTCATTCCATTAAATGAACAAGATATTTCGTAGATACCAGCTGGAGCTGAGAAAGGAAATCAAAGGGTATGACAAACCTGCACCGAGTTCTTCTTGGTCGGTGTCTATATCCCCAAACTCCCCCTCAGGAGTCTCGACCTCATCATCCATAGGGAGGGGCCCTGTATCATCTCTACTGGAGAGATAGGATTTGCCACGTTTCTTCCTTTGCTTCTGAGCGACCTCAGCCATACGAGCAGCCATCATGGCGGCCTGCACTGAGTGATCTGACTCTAACTCTGAAAAGCTCCTCACACCTATGAATTCATAGGCAGAGAGAAACCACTTGCAGCTGAGGAAAGTGATCATCGGCTTACGCTTATAAGAGGGAAGAGCAAAGCGGGCCCCGATGCAGCCGACCATAGTCCACAACCATGCTCGTACACCATCAACAAGTCCTCCCTCAACCCTCAAACCACGGCTGGGGTTCCCAACATATAGTTGGTCATAGCCGAACTGACGAGCAAAACGGCAGGGGAGGTAAGGCTCTATATGGCATCGGTTCTTCACCCGGAAGACAAGATATCCGACACGGATGTTTACCAGCCAACGAAAACAACCAATGTCGAGAATGGTTCGGTTACTCCTGGGTTTCTCCTCATCAGTCAAAACGTCGCCATAGCGACCTAAAAACTGAGGGAAACACTTGAAGAACTCCCAGCCCTTGCGGACTTGAAGTTCCTGCTGAACGTCCTCAAATTTCTTCCCAAGCCATCTACTCTTCTCCAACAGCTGTAGGTACGGGACGAGGATGTCAACAATGCTGGGCACCGACATCAAGCCCGGACGGTGAAGAACGAGCCACGCCATCAGATATGCGTAAGGAAGCTCGACCTTAGGACAGATAAGCTCGGTAGATAGCTCAGGACCCACCTGAGTAAAACTACTGACCACACTCCTAAGCCCGCAATGGATGCTGGCAACCATCGCCGGGAGCAGTGAAAGCTCTCTCCCATAAGCTAGCTGAACCACGGGAAAGAGCACCTCAGGAGGTAAGGCATCCGAAGACTGGTGAGGAACAACGCATTTCTTCAACCAGAGAGCAAGATAGCCTGCCAACAGAGACCGAGGCTCGATGGACTTCTGCGCACGGCAGAGGAATGAGCGAAATTTGGTCCCCACAGGAAAAGCTCCCTCAGCGCTGGCGATGGTGTAGGATTGAGCCCCGCTCTTCTCCACCAACTCGTTAATGGCGGTGACGGTCAAAACGTCTAGCTCACAAACGGGTACGCTGGAATCACCCTCCAAGTTCTGGAACAGATAAGTGGCGAACTGTTTCAAGCTAACCTTCCTCTTCGTCTTGGCTGGGGGAGGAGTCTGGATCAAGCAGGTGTGATAATGACAGGTGAGGTCCCAGAGAGTGTCATACATATCGGGGTTATCTTTCTTCAACCACCCCAACTGCTGGTTAGAAGGAAAATACTCCTGATAGGGGCAATCTCCCATCGGAAGACCGGAAACCTGATGCATCTCATGGAGGGCCAATCCCAGCTCTCCGTCACTGGTCAAGAAGGTGTTGCTGTCAGGCACATACATCTCCAATAACGCCAAGAAATGGCGACAGCTAACTGGGAGACCATACATAGTAGCTCGTATAGGTACATACAAGCCACTATTCTTCAGATCCTTCTCCCAACGGCCCAAGACGTAACCAGTCATGCGGGTCCACCATCCCTTGGGTAATGAAGAAGCCCAACCATAGCACCGGTTGTCTGGTGGAGGCAGCCTTCTCCCAAGGAGAGCCAAGCGGTTCCTCACGGTAGGAGCAGCTGCAAACACCTCGCCTGGGGGTGCAGTGTCATGACCCATGATCCCGGGTCGAAGGCCACGAACATGATGATATCCGCCAGAACCAGGGGTCTTGCCATGAGAAGCATACCCGCACTGAACCCGCTCAGCGTCATCAGTGAGGTGCCAAGACATCCGTCTCTCCACAGCCTGTCCTTCCAGATGAGTGAAGGAACAGTGGCGAGGAACGGAAGGAATGTATAGAAGAGCTCCCTCATCAAGAGACAGCCAGTGCTCCTCGGCGAGAGTCAATGTGCCGGGGTCCTCAATATGATCTCCGAATAGAAAAGCCGGCTTCTTTAAAGCCTGAGTAGAGATAGCATCCGCAGTAAAGGGAGCATCTGTGATGAGTTGGCGTAAACAATGACTCCCTCCTTCCCGTATCAACCGACGTGACTCATCGGAACGATCCCTGTCGAACTGAGATAGGGGATCGATGATCTGCTTGGCGGAAGCCGAGGAGAAGATTTCCCTACTACAACCGGTAGGGACATGATGAGGAAGGCTACCCCCGGGAAACTCAACTGCAACAAAACAAAGATGGAGTTAGAAAACCCAGCCTATGAAGATAAAATAAGCTCATTCACGGGATTATTGGAGAGACGATCTCGAGTGTCCTACACCGGGAAATCGGTATGCATCATCATGTAGATAACGTGATGACACACATCGACCCCTGAAGTGCAAGACAACACGGGATCGCCCTAATATATCCGAAGACTTGAATTGGCTAAGCAAAACAAGTCCGAAACCTTAACCCCCGCGGGAGGGGTATCGGTTCTTCCTTCATGACCCGTGAGAGGTCAATCCGGGATACAGAAATGCAAATTCTCACCCCCGAAGAAAGAGGCCACAGGGGGCGATGTCGTAGGAGCTTCTTCTTCGCTATGCTGTGAGCGAGAGCGACTCCTGGAAGGCCGAGCGTGACGAGGAGACATCTCAAACCTGCGGTAAAAAAGCAGTACATCAGGTACAGTATACGTGCACGAAATATTAAAAAGGGGAAATTAAGCACTTGGACTTGAAATCCTATAAACAAACAGGATTTTATAGTTAAAGTCTAATTAAACCTACGAATTTCGTGCCCGCGAAACAATAATTGTTTTTGAGGTGAATTTTGGTGAAATACCCAAAATACCCCCTGTGTTCAAGGCCAAATTCAGGTCAAGGACACGCATCATCTGGGTCATGGTCGTCATATTCGGTCATTTAGCACCCCGATAACCCACAATTTTGGTTAAATTTTGCAAATAAACCCTTTTGCGAGATTTAACCAATCTTGCCTAAAAGCCCCTCCTCAAACTTTTGGTTTAGTCTCCACATGACTTTACCAAAAAAATTTTTGATCAGGAGTTTTGGGGTTAAACTTCTTGGATTTCAGCCCCAAATTCGTGGCCCTTTTGCAAATAAGCCCCCAAAAAAATTTTAGGGGCTGTTTTGCAAATAAACCCCTCAAATAACCCTTCAATCCTCTTGCATAAAGCACCCCCATTTCTTCACCAAATGGACATGAATCCAAACCACAAAATCTCAATTCCTTCTTTGCAAATGGACCCCCACAAATTTTGCAAGTAAGCCCCTCAAAAATTTTGACCCTTGTAAATCTTGCACAAAACCCCCCAAGAGCATTATGCATACGCAACCCCTATCTATTGCAAGCATAAAAATGCAATCTTTACAAGAAAATGAGAAGAAATGAGAGGGGAACTTACCCAAACCAAAGAGGCTCTTTCGGGCTTGGAAATGGGATTTGAAACCCTAGCTTGAAAGAGGAGAAAATTTCGGCCAATGGGTATCCACCAAAATCCGAACTTTCTTGAGGGGTTAATGGGCTCTTCAATGGAGGAAAGAGTTCTTGAGGAAGAAGAAGGAAACCGAAAATGTTAGGGGGGAACTCGGTTTTGAGGCCAAGAGGGGGGAGGTTTTCTCTATTGAAATTCAAATTAAAGGAGAAGGGGGGGGGGGGACCATGAACAAAACAAAAGAAGTAAAAGACAAAAGAAAAAAGGGGAGGACCACGAAAACGCCCAAGACACCCCATGGGTGTCGAGGCCTTGCCGAGGTACCCCGGGGTGTTTCGCTCGGGTTTTAACCCCCGCGCGATGTTTTGACCCCCCGAGTGAGTTTCTGATACCCCGAATTATCTTCCATACCCCCGATGTTTCCACAAAAGTTTATTTTCTCCGCCGACGGTTGAAAATATGGATGAATTCTACAAGTCAACGGGCGACGGTTCAAAACCCTAGGGTGGGCGCCGGTCAACGCGTAACCTTAGGTCAACGCGTAACCTTAGGTCAACGCTAATCGGCGCGTTGCGACAAAAAGTCAACCCATGCGGTTCAAAACCCTAAGGTGGACGCCGGTCAACGCGTAACCTTAGGTCAACGCCGGACAGCGCGTTGCGTCAAAAGTCAACACGTGGCGACGAAAGTCAACACGTGACGACAAAAGTCAACCCAAGCGGTTCCAAAACCCTAAGGTGGACGCCGGTCAACGCGTAACCTTAGGTCAACGCCGGTCAACGCGTAACCTTAGGTCAACGCCGGACAGCGCGTTGCGTCAAAAGTCAACACGTGGCGACGAAAGTCAACATGTGACGACAAAAGTCAACCCAAGCGGTTCCAAAACCCTAAGGTGGACGCCGGTCAACGCGTAACCTTAGGTCAACGCCGGACAGCGCGTTGCGTCAAAAGTCAACACGTGGCGACGAAAGTCAACACGTGACGACCAAAGTCAACCCACGCGGTTCAAAACCCTAGGGTTGACGCCGGTCAACGCGTAACCTTAGGTCAACGCTAATCAGCGCGTGCGACAAAAAGTCAACCCACAGTGATCCGAAACCCCAAGTCAACACGATGTGACAAGGATAGTAAGTTCAAAAGTCAACTCAATGACACGAGCCAAACTCAACTCACCAGCTGTAGACTCGAGACTCCGACGACGACCAGGCGATAAACGCGGCGCCGGAACAACTTCGGTTATTCGACAAAGCACCGGATAAACGGAAAATCGAAGAAGCCGAGAGTTGAAGTGAACCACAGGCCGACTGAAGGCTGGACCAATCATATCCAAAGTATTCCGGTCTCTTCTATAAAAGAAACGAGTCCGCAATACTTTGGAGGGGGTATCTGTAGGCATCGAAAATTGCCGATAGGTCCCCGCACACAGCTCAGTGTTAATGAGCGACGATCGAACGTCACTACCCGGTTCACAAGAATTCAATTGACGTCGGTAAACGCCTGAAGTGAATCGACGAGCTACGTGATCCAACAGAATATCGGAATAACGGGGATACAGATTGACCGAAAACCCCGCAATCACCTACAAAAAGAGCAACGCCCATCGTGTACCGTTCGCCTCACTGATTATCCGACCCTTAGGGCCTACAGATCTCGCCGTCAAGATTCCAATGGATCCGAAATCACTCAAATCCGAGTTCGGACGAAAAATCAACGGTGGAACAACGGCGGACGGTTTCGGACTGAACCGGGACACCCGGGGCATCTCGGCAAGCTCGAAACACCCGAGGGGTGTCTTAGCAAAACCAAGACACCCCAGGGGTGTCTCGGCTTGGCCGAGAACACCCAAGGGGTGTCCTTCAATTCGTTCCCCCCCTCCTTGTTTTCCTATAAATAGGCCCCTAGGGCCTCCTTTCTCTAGGCCTTGGTTTTGGAGCTCTGATTTTGGATCTTAGGATTATCCTCGAGGTCTGAAATTTTAGAGAAGAGCGGCGAAGCCCTGTCGGAGCGAGGAGTCAGAGTTTTCAAGAGAGCGGTGAAGCCCTGCCGGATCAAGGAGTGAGAGTTCTTCATCGATATTTCATTCACCCCCCTTTTTCCTTAGTGTTGCCCATTAGCGGTGACCACTAAGAAGAGCTATTATCTCGTTTTAGCCGAGATATACGCTTATAATCTCTAGATCTCACGCGGATCGATGAGGTTCTGTTTCTATATCCCTTCGCGGATAGACGAAACTCTGCCGGATTTTTCGGAAAGGATCTTGAAGAGTCGGCGGTCCACGGATATCAACATCTCTGTCACAGGCCAACAACCCACGCAAGCGAGATCGCACCAAAACGGGATCTCGTGTTTATTTTCGATAAATTTGTAATCATTTGTTTTCATTTTATTCTGTTGTAACGCCTGAAGTTGTAACAGATCTCAAAAGCAATGAAAACAACAACTTTTGACGAAAACACTAAGAGTAAAAGTTCTGCTATAAAAAGCTTTTATAATCAAGTATTAACTATAATTCTAATGGTTAACATAGGGGATTTCTATAGTTAACCAACACACTAAGCCTGTGTTAGTGTGTTCTAATATTTTGTGTGTGTGCATGTGTGTGATCAAGGCTTATACAATTATTCTAAGTAAAGAAAATGTAAAATATATTATCTCATTTGTTCTTCATCTTCTTCACTTTAAAATACCTTGAAATCAACTTGCACTTGTACATGTTCTGATATTGAAATCTGCATATAAAAGTTAGTGCACATACTATATAAATTATTATCATCAAAACACTATCATGGAGATATGATATTCAACTTCATCATCACTGGTGAGCTAGCAGACATAGAGAATTCCCGTAGGCAGACGCTTGGGAAGTTAGGGCCTACATAGGAGAGACTGGTTAGGTTAAAAGGTGAAGCTGTAAAGATAATGAACACTTCTGAAGATTCCGTCCGGGCTGATCTGAAGGCAGAGTTTGAGTAGGGCTATGCAAATGAACTTTCCAAATTAGAACTTCATATTCTCAGTCGCCGATTGTGTTTAGACTAAAAGACTCCACTATTTTATATTTTAACTTGATCGATTAACAAAAGCCAAGTATTTCATCTAGCGTGTTTCTTCTTTTGTCATGATTTTTTCTTATCTGAACTTAGGACAAATAAATACTTATAGGATTTTTGGCAAACCCTCAGCCCTCAACGGATTTGATGCACCTTTACTGATTACCGTTTGAATCGGACTGGCATGTAAATTATTAAACCCGTTTCACATGTGATCTTGTGCTATGAGAGTTATTTAACTTAGACTTGGTGCTATAATTTTGAATACATAGACTTTGTCTTTGTCACGGGAACAGACTTCCGGGTAATGCATGTTAGGCGTTGACTTACCTCTTCTTAGGCTTTAGGACAAAATTCCCCAAACTTAGATTCTGGTGTCTTCTTCAATCGGTGAAAGACTAAACCGGCTATGTTTGTTAAACGTAGACTCAGGATTTTTAGCAAATCCTCAGCCATCAACGGATTTGACGTGCCTTTACCGACTACCGTTTGAATTGGGCTAACATGTGAATTATTAAAACTTGTTTCACATATAACGTTGTGCTAAGAGAGTTAATTCTCTTAGACTTAGTGCTATAATTTTGAATACATAGACTTCACCATTTCTTATGGGAATATGGAACCCGACAACGCGTATTAGACGCAGGCTTATCTCGAGGTAGGGATTAAGATAAAATCTCCCGTGCATGAAGTGCACGGATTTAAAATTGAGAATTGTGTCTTTTCTTAAGGTAAAGACGAACCGATGTTAGAGAGGAAGAATTTTATATCCTATCCCTAGGTTTTGTTTAGGGTAAAGACGAACCCAAATTAGGAGATGAAGAATTTTATATTCTATCTCTCAAAACTAAAGAGGAAGAATTTTATATTCTATCTTCAATTGTAAAGAAGACTCGAGGTGAGATCTCCACCCCCAGAATCCGGAAAGGTGAAACTAGGAGTGGGATCTCCACTCCGAGAATCGAAATGATTCAAGTAACCCTAACTTTTATAGGATTGGTTACTTAGTCTAAGAAAAGAATTCCTCATTTATTGAGGTAAAATTCCGATTTCGTCCCTAACTTTTGTAGGTTTGGCTGAAAAGGAAAGATGAAAGTCTTTCATTTATCAAAAGGAATAATCCGATCTTAGTCTTAACTATCTGCATGTTCGACCAAGTGGGGTTTGAGGCAATCCTAGTTTTTATAGGTTTGATTGCTCAAATTGAAAGTGGACCTCTCATGAAAGGAATCAAGAGGGGATTCTGGCTTTCGACCTAACTTTTATAGGTTTGACCAAGAGAGCAGCAGGAATGGAATACAGATAGCAGTAAAAATGCTAACTTATACTAGCCACTCAATGGAGGATTTTGATGTTAAGCGATCATAACTCAACACTTCAAGTTTGAAAACTGCCAAAAGTTAGCGGGTAGGAATTTTGGTGGACCCACTGTCACTTGATTTGATCAGTGGGGGATTTTGTTGTGGAAGATTATGAATTGCCAAAAACAAATGGGGCTGTTGTGAGGAAAGATTGACTCATCAAAGTGGTCGAAACTCAACTCAGCAAAAGTATTGATGAGGGTTGGTAAATTCGATAAGATACGTTCCAACTTTGGAGACATTCAGAGTCCAAGAGTGGATTTCTTATCTATCATTTTTTTATAATAATCGGGTTATCCCTAAGAATACCACACGTAGTATTCTTCTGAGAACTTTCCGATACATGGTTATCTTGAGTATACTAAGGGTAGTATTTTTTCAAGAATTTTCCGTTTATCGGCATCATAAGCCGGGCGCCTTCCTTTGTAATAAGGTGATATGCGCCATTTGAATAGACTCTACCACAAATGGTCCTTCCCATTTAGGTTCGAACTTGTCTTTCTTCTTAGAATTGAGGATCATTGGTCATCGGACAGTTAAGACCAAGTCCCCTTCTCTAAAACTCCATTGTTGAACCTTTTTGTCAAAAGCTCGGGAAATTCTTGATTAGCAGAATTCAATGTGTTGTTGGGATTTCAAGCGCTTTTCATCGAGCATCTCGAGCTCTTCGAGACATTTCTGATGTTGTTCTTTGGTCATCATCTTTGTTGCAAGAGCGATCCGAAGAGATGGAATTTGTATTTTCAATGGAAGAACTGTTTCACACCCGTACACTAAGGAATATGGGGTTGCTGTAGTAGGAGTGCTAACTATGATGCGATAGGCCCATAGGGCTTCATTGAGTTTTTCATCCCAAACTCTCTTATTAGTCTTCATGAGTTTTAACAAAAGTTTTATGATAGTCTTGTTAAAGGCTTTAGTCAATCCATTCGCTGTGGGATTATAAACTGTCGACGAGAGGTCTTGAATTTTGAACTTCTCGCAAAATTTGATGAAGGCATTGCTGACAAACTAAGAACTGTTATCATGTATGATTCGCCTTGGGACACCATATCGATGATAATATGGTGCTTGATGAAGGCCACGATGTTGCTCGTCTTAACTTCTCTGAGCAGAATCGCTTCAACCTATTTAGAGAAGTAATCGGTAATTGTCGTGATGAATCAGTCGTCTTTGATCGATGGGGGAAAAATAGGACCCACGACGTCCATTCCCTAAGTTTTGAAAGGCCATGATGTAGCCGAAGGGTGTAGATGCTTCGGGGATTGGTGCATATAATTCGTGTGCACTTGACACGCGTGACACTTTTAGGCATATGCGACTACGTCTTTGATTTTGGTGGGCTAGAAATATCCCATCATTCTGATGCGGTCATAAAGTTTAGGTCCGGGATGGTGTGTACCACAAACTCCTTCATGTATCTCCTTAAGGAGGGGTTGCTCGATTGCCGTTGTGGTTCATGGCACTTCCTAGATTTCAGATCCAGATTGCTCTGTGTTGATCATAAATGACTCACAGGATTGCCCTGCGCTTGATGCCGTATCATCAAAATCCATTGCTGAGCAAGCATCTGACATTTCATCCTTAATGGTAGAGCGGGTCCTTTTGATGCGGATCCATTCATTCTTTTCAACTTTGGAGGAGGGGTTGCTCGATCGCCATTGTGGTTCATGGCACTTCCTGGATTTTAGATCCACATCATAGCGGATTCTGTCCATTAGCTACAAAGACTTAGCGAGTTAACGCGTAAGACGTTAGCGTTGCCTTTGGCATGCTCTCTTTGATAGAGTCGGCCCGCCCTTAACCGCTAAACTTTTGATGGAGGGGAGGCCTAAGTCTACAGCTTCAGCCTTGTTGGACAATGGAGGGGCGTTGCGAGGTGTAAGCGCAGCAGCAGCAAGGGGATCTTGGTTCTTCAAGTCCAAAGTCCTGTGAACTTTTTCGGAAGAGGAGTCCTTCCTGCGCTTGCGAGGAGAGACAGATCGGGAGGAGGAAGAAGAGATATACTCTTTGAATTTCTACTGGTCGAATTCATATTCGACCTCTTTGTTCACCAGGATCTTGTTCGCTGGTGGCGGTACGACAACCTTGGCAACAAGGTTGTTAGCTCCCACTGTGGTCGCCAGCTTGTTTAGGGAGAAACTTGATTTCGCTGACGAGTTCATTATAACTTTAAGCGTTTATAACAAACTCAAAGAAATAGTCTTTTTATAAGACTTTCAACAAAAATTATAACTTTCTTTTTAACATACGCAACGGACTCTTATTCTTTGCTGCTTGGTTGGGATCTTGGCCTGTGACGGGGATGTGTATATCCGTGGACCACCAAACAATCAGATCGATCTAGAGCTTTGTTGATTCACGAAGGAATTAAGGAACCGAAGAAATTATCTCGGCAGTAGTGAGATAACTACTCTTCTCGAGATCACCGTAACATGGCAATCTCAAGGAAAGGAATCGGGAAATATGGATCTGACGAACTCTTCTTCTCTGTGCTGAAGAACTTGATCCGATCTCCTCCTCTCTTCTAAAATTCATGCTCGTTCAGTCTTCAATTTAGTAGGGATTCACCGACGCTCGAGAATTCTAGATCTCTGCAAATGAAGGCCCTAGGACTATATTTATAAGCTTTAAGACCTCTGTTTTTGGATAAGAACAGGCGATTCACTCTTATCCTCAGTTATAATCACTTTATCATGTTTTTGGATGATATTTAGACCAGTTAGAACAAATCCGAACGAAAACAGATTCAAAACAGCAAAAACCGCCTTTTCTGGGCTGCAGACACCCGTGGTGTCTCGACTTTGGCTGAGACACCTTGGGTGTCTCAGCTAAGGCCGAGACATTTGTAGTGTCTTAGCTTTGGTTCTGGGCACCGTTCTGCGTATCCCGTCTGTTTTCGTCGTATTTTCATCATCAAAACTCGTAATTGCACGATTCAATATACATTGGAAAGCTGACAAGAAGATCTACAAGCTCGTATGGTTGAATGACATATGAAGTAGATAGGAAATGGGGGGGTTTCATGTTTTCGTAAGAGAAATATGGCTCCCGATCAGTTTGTGTTTTCATTATTCTGAAGTTTTGTTGATTCATACAGTTCGTCGACTTACTTCATGCGCTTGTCAAATAAGATTATGTAGCTTGGATGGTGAGGTTCATCATCTTTTCTCTATCTTGAGCCACGTGTGGGAACCAATAGGCATTTTTAGATGCCTATAGGGGAATTGTCAAAAATGTAAAAATTAGTATTACTACATATTTAGGAACATCGATATATAAATTTGGGTAAAATTATGGTTTTCAAAAATTAAGATAGGATTTAATGCTAAGTAACAATTAAGTTCTAAGGTTTTTTTAGTGTAATATTGATCCTGAATGTTTTACTCTTTAGAGGTAATGATGAACTATCGAATCGTAATTTTTGTGTTCGTATGATGGGAAGATTAACTACCTCGAAAATAATATGTTCGTTTATGAAGGAGGTGCGACGAGACCATTGTTTATAACAAAATCGTGTACTTTCGATGAGTTGGTTAATGAATTACACAAACTTACATTAACCAACTCACGTGAGTATCATCTCAATGTTATTTGTAATTATCCTATTGTGGAGAACAGGACAAGCGGTATTCAAATGTTAAGTGATTATGCTATGAGTCTCATTGGAGTCTTACATGACGAGAAGTGCTCGATCGAATAATTCATTGAAAAACATCAAAGGAATTTGCGTAAATCGTTGAATTATGATGAAATGTACTCCCGCATGTTGGAGGACACTGATATTGATTCTGTTGGCTTTTTATCTCCTTAACAAGATGAAGGTTGGACACAATCACAATATATAAGTGGTCCTTCGTTTGTGGGCACTTCGAATGCTTTCGATACTAACATGGGAGTTTAAGAAGATAATACAAGTGTTGAATCTGAGAATGATGACGAAGAGGAGGGCCTACAGATTAATAACATGACCTTGATAGATCTTAATGAAGGGGACAACCACCACATTGACGGGTGTTATGCTAATAATGAGTATGTTGTCTTAGAGGATCTGCCGCCTGATGAACTTCAAGGAGAAGAATTGATTGATAACTTCGTGATGGAAAGTGTTCCTATTGGCACTAATAGCGGTCATGATACACAGGGCAAGGACTTCTCATTCATGAAGGGATATCTTTATAAGAGTAAGGAGAAATTGATCCATGAGTTTCGATCGTATGCCATTGCAAAAAATGTCAAGTTTAGGCCAACAAAAAATAAAACAACAAGCTATAATACAGTTTGTTTTTATCTCCAAGATGGTGAAGACGAAGATCTTGGTGGACACTATGATGGGAATGCGAATTGTCCTTGGAAGCTTAATTCACGTTCGGGTGTAAGAGTAAGTGGGTATTTTAAAATGACGACATACAACGGAGTCCACATATGTAGCAATCCTTGATTGGAGATGAATAACAAGCATGCGTCCTCTATTTTTATATATCGATTGATTTTACCACATCTGAGGAAGGATCTTGATCTACGACCGAAAGATATTCGCCTTTTAGTGCATAAAGCGATCAACTTGGATGTATCATATAATAAGTGTTGGAATGCTAGGAGGAAGACAATGATAAAATATTTGGAGATTGGGACAAATCTTATGAGATCTTACCGTATTATCTTAAAGCACTCAAAAGAGAAAATCCTGGGATTGTATACTAAGTTTCATTAGACCCTCTTGATGGCGAAGAACGATGATTCACAGGTATATTTTGGGCATTTGTGCCTTGTATTGAGGGTTTCCAATATTGCCATCCTCTTCTTAGCATTGATGATACCCACTTATACAGCAAGTACAAAGGCGTTTTGCTTGTTGCCACCAGAGTTGACGCGGATGGTGGTTTGTTTCCTTTGGCATTTACAATGGTTGATGTTGAAAACATAGAGAATTGGGCGTGGTTTTTTGCATACATATGATATCATATCCTACGTGTGAGGGCGCGATTGATTACATTCATATCTGATTGGATGAAAGAAATTCCAAGAGCACTCCAACGATATTTCCTGTCACCACATGCACATCGTTATTGCTTGTGACATATTAGGGACAACTTCAAGAAGAAATATGGAAATGGTCAGATTCAAGATCTTCTTTGGCAAGATGGCTATGCAACAGAAAAATTAGTTTATGACCAAATACGAGAGAGGATTAAGTTTATTTCTTGAGCAGCACATGATTGGATCGAAACTAGTTTGGGACCACACAATGTTGATAAGTGGGCTTTATGTGAAGATGGTGGGAGACGGTTCTGTATGATGACTACGAACGCTTTTCAGAGTTTCAATGGCATTCTCAGGGGAGCACGCGGTATGCCAATACAGTCACTAGTTGCTAAAACATTTTATAGACTTAATAACTTCTTTCTACGACATCACGTACTCGATGAAAATATCCGCTCAGAGCTCACACCGAAGGTTAATGAAATGCTAGCGGCTCGGATTGTGCAAGCTCGTTCCTTTCATGTCGTAAGATACAGTTTTAATGAATTTGAGGTCATTTAGGGAATATCACATAGAGAAAGATGCTGTTACAAAGTTAACATGTTAGTGGATCACACATATACATGCACTTGCAATATACCGCAACTACAATGGATTCCTTGTTCACATGTTGTCGCGGCTTGTTCTGATCTACAGGGTGGCACGAGGATTTTACATTATGAGTTCGTCGTGGCTTGGTATTCTACTTACAACTATCAACAAACGTACAAAGTGTGTTTTCATCCCCCATATGATAGTCGACATTGGACACAAGACGGGCCATAAATATTACCTCCTTTCTATAAAAGGTCGGCGGGGTGCCCTCATTCTGTACGAATTAGAAATTGTATGGATGACGGTCGTAAAGGACTTAGGAGGAGAAATTAGTGTAGTAGATGCGATCAACCGGGCCATAACAAAAATACTTGTCCAGCTAGGATTAGGCGTTGATGTTGTAATTTGTAGTGGTTTTGTTCTGTGTTTGTTTTCGTATGTCATTTGTGATTGTAATTTGTAGCGGTTTCGTTCTGTGTTTGTTTCTGTATGTCATTTGTGATTGTAATTTATAGTGTTTCGTACTATGTTATATAAATTTAATGTTTGGTTTTAAGTTATTGCTTTCTTCACGTTGCGCATCTGTTTGTTGTTTATATATAACTAAGTCAGTATTTCAACAGAAAGATCTAACACATTGTACATTGTCTTCTAATATTATTCTCAGTTATATTTATTATGGATCTGGGACCGATACGCCCTGATGTTTTGACCCTCCAGGCGAGCCATATTTCATACCATATTGGCTCAAGACAGGTAAAACATCTTTTGTATATATTCCTTAGCATTGGCACTAATTTTAATTTTTCTCAATATACTTAATCAATTCTTTTTGACGTGCAGCCCGTACCAGATATCACCATGATCGATCATTCCCAATGTTATCCGGCTTGGGTCATTAAGGATGCAAGAGTACTAGAGCTGATCGCTCATGTCGGTTTCCGAGAGTGTTCGACGGTTCGATATATTAGGTTTGATTGGCCGCTTATCACTGCACTGATTGAGAGGTAGAGGCCAGAGACCAACACCTTCCACATGCATATAGGGGAGTGCACCATCACCTTACAGGACGTGGCCGTCATACTTGGGCTTCGGATCGATGGACCGGCAATTACAGGCACCGATGATCATAGTTGGCCTGAGTTATGTGCTTGGCTTCTAGGCCAGGTTCCCGACTTGACGAGTGATGCAATGAAGCTATCGTGGGTTCTTTAGACATTTTAGGGTGCCATACCAGAGGATGCCAGTATGGAGACACTTCAGTTTCATGCTCGTGTGTACATATTGCACATGATAGGGTGTATGCTCTTTTCTGATGCTAGCAAGACTATTGTACATGCACGATTGCTACCACTGCTGGAGGATTTTGACCTATGCGGCACACTATCGTGCGGCAGTGCGGTGTTGGCATACTTGTATCGAGTTCTGGGTAGAGTATCCCTGATGCAGAATAAAGAATACAAGGGATGTTGCACATCGATACAGATTTGGTCATGGGAGCGCATTCATATTGGACGACCTACTTTACTTGTGCACCGTGACCTACAAGGGTAGTTTCTTTTGGCATATAGGTATAATTGTACACACAAATTTTATTCGTACTGAAATTGTACTTATATATTCTCTATTCTATATATAGGTATAACGTGACGTACGCTAAGTATTGAACAGCGATATGCCATTATGAGTTTTACCGAAATGAGTGATGGCCTCCAACACAAATAGGAAAATATAAATCTCAAGTCGTTATGAATATTATAGTTTTGTTGTTGATACTGATAAATGTCTTATTTTATTTCAGTTCAAGTGGAGGCCCTATACACCGCCGGAGCTCGATATGCATTCTCTTGCACCCATCTGCTGAGATACTCCCGACTTGTGGAGAGCCAGAGTTTCATTGATTTGTTGGGAGATCGTGGAGATGCATGTCCTTGACCGTGTGCTATGGAAGTTTATGCTCTCTCAGCATGTGTCAGATCCTGTCAGGCAGATCAATCGTCGGTGGCAGCCTACTTCACACCGTACTGACTAGGCCATAGTCCGTGCAGCTTACATAGACAAGTGAGCTCACAGGTAGGATTTCATATAGGATACGAGTCCTATAGCTGTAGACTATATCAAGTTTATACGTTGGTACTGGGATATCACACGTAGATGGATCACGCGTGACCCACATGTTTTCGTCAAAAGTTGCTGTTTTCATTGCTCTTTTTGAGATCTGTTACAACTTTAATCGTTACAACAGAATTAAATGAAAACAAAGATATTACAACTTTATCAAAAATAAACACGAGATCCCGTTTTGGTGCGGTCTCGCTTGCGTGGGTTGTTGGCCTGTGACGGGGATGTTGATATCCGTGGACCGCCGACTCTTCAAGATCCTTTCCGGAAAATCCGACAGAGTTTCGTCTATCCACAAAGGGATATGAAACAGAACTTCGTCGATCCGCGTGAGATCTCAGAAGTTTAAAGCTTATATCTCGGCTAAAACGAGACACTAGCTCTTCTTAGTGTCACCTGCGAAGGGTAACACCAAGGAAAAGAAAGGGGGAATGAAGAAATTTGATGAAGAACTCTCACTCCTCAGTCCGGCAGGGCTTCGCCGCTCTTTTGAGAACTCTGACTCCTCGCTCCGGCAGGGCTTCGCCGCTCCACTCTAAAATTTCAGATCTCAAAGGCTAAAGCTCAAGATCTGAAATTTCTCTCCCAAAACCAAGGCCCAGAGAATGGAGACCCAAGGGGTCTATTTATAGGCCACCAAGGAGGCCCTAGGGGCTGCCCCAAAAAGCATTTCGTCGTAAAAGCGTTTCGTCGTAAAAGCGTTTCGTCGTAAAAGCGTTTCGCCGTAAAAGCGTTTCATCGTAAAAGCGTTTCGCCGTAAAAGGAGGCCAAGAGGAGGGGGGACCATGTGGACACCTAACAAAAGGAGAAGGGGGGGACCATTGGCCATGTGGACACCCCTAAGGGGGTGTCTCGGCTGGCCATAGCCGAGACACCCCTTGGGTGTCTCGGCCTGGCCGAGACACCCCTGGGGTGTCTTGGCTTTGCCAAGACACCCCTCGGGTGTTTCGAGCCTGCCGAGGTATCCCAGGGTGTCCCGGTCCATTCCGAGGTCCTGTCGTTGTCCCGCCGTTGTCCCGCCGTTGACTTTTCGTCCGAACTTGGATTTGACTGATTTCGGATGCGTTGGAATTCTGACGGCGAGCTCTATAGATCCCACTGGTTGGATTATCAGTGTGATGATTGGGACACGGAGGGCGTTGCTCTTTTTGCAGCGATTGCGGGATTTCCGGTCAGTCCGTATCCCCGTTATTCTGAGATTCTGTGGCTCACGTAGTCCGTCGGTTCACTTCGGGCGCTTACCGACGTCATTTGAACTCTTGTGAACCGGATAGTGATGTTCATCGTCGCTCGTTAACACTGAGCTGTTTGTGGGGACCTATCGGCAATTTTTGACGCCTACACCACAGCCATCAGCTAGACACATGCCACACCCACCGACAAATAGTTGCATCCCTAGTGGGATGAACGAGAGAGATTACGTAAGTTTCTAAGCTAAATCATAACATATTTTTATTGAGTTGGTAGTTAATAAATTGTTTACCTCACAGGTCCGTGCATTTGATAGCATTAAGGCTGATATTGATGCGCATGTGCCTGAGATTCAGGATCAGGTGGCATTAGGGGTCTTCAACAGGATCAAGAAGATCATAGTGCATGTGTTTTATAAGACTCACGTCCATGAGTTTGCAGGCCGTGAGGACAGGTCTCGATCATTTGGGCAGGGATACACTTGGCGCCGACGGACACATGATGATGACGCTGGTACTTCGCATGCCGATGGAGCCGGCACTTCACATGCTGATGGAGCCGACACTTCTCAGCCTCATACACAGCCGAATACACAGATAGTCAAGGCTCATCAGTAGGACCGTAGGGGGTGGGGATGAGAGAGGGGGAGGGGGAAGAGAGGGAGAGAAAGGAGAGGAGCTATATTAGGTTGTATTTGAACTTATTTTGTGTATTTGTAACTTTTATGAATTTTCATATACTATACTTTTATGAATTTTCAAATATTATACTTTTGTAGATCAATTATTGTTCATATATGTACTCTTTTTGAGTATTGTTTGATTCGTGCGTGTTTAAATCATATATATTGTAGTAATTATTGTTAACAGGTAAATAGTTATATATATGAGTTAAACAGGTAGATGTATACAAAACATGTACAGCATAGCAACCTGTGCATGTTTTGTAAAACCTGTAGCTTCACGGGAGTTCAACTCCCGTGAAGTTGCAGTCTAAATTTCCCAGAGAGCGATTCTCTAGGAAATTTAGCCTGTAACTCCATGGGAGTTGAACTCCTGTAGAGATTTTAATACTCTAACAAACTTCATGGGAGTTAAACTCTCGTGAAGTCTGTTCTCTGAATAAAACTTCACGGGAGTTAAACTCCCATGAAGTTTAAAAATATGCTAAACATCATAGGAGTTTAACTCCCATGATGTTTCATAAAAAAAAATTCAGAAACCGATCTGGTTTCAGTGACAGGGCTGAAACTAGGTCGGTTTTTAAAATTAACTTCAAAAGGGGTCGTTTCTTGTAAATAAAAGTCCAAATAAGACTGTTTCAAAATTTTGTCCTTATTTCCTTACATGTACCTATGAAATATCTATCAACAGTGTAATGGCCTCTAGAAAAAGACAAAGAACTAAGTCTTCTTCATGCGACATGACTTGGCTTGAGACGTATGAACAATTCTCTATTCATTTTCGGAGTGGCTTCCATTTAGAAAACATGTACGAGTAGAACTATGTGATGAATATTCTTTACAGGGTTGATCTCTGTAAGCTAATGGCACAAACCCCTAAAATGGCACATATATCTTGGGTGATGGAGTTCTATTCTAATTTTGAGAAAGATCCTAGCAGAGAATGTGCTACTTCCACTATACAGTAAGGGGGAAGAAGGTGAAGATCTCTTCGGCACATATTCGTAAGTTGATGGAACTTCTAAAACCCCTATTTGTAGTTCCTGATCTATTTAAAATAAACACCAAGCTCTGAATTAGTTTGCCTGAATATAACAACAAGATTGAGCATTTGTGTGGAGAGTTGTTCTCAAGTGCATTCAATTCTGAGCATCTGAAAAAGGAGTACATACCGCTAAATTTCTTTATGAAATTTGATCTTTATCTGAGTTTAGTATATTCTACTCTTAGCAGTAGGGACATGGCTCTACTCTACTAGATTGCCACCAGAAAAAAGTTTGACACAACCAAGATTGTGTTCATTGTTATATGCTATATTGCTGAATCCACTATAGAATATCTTGCCTTTCAGGAAAAATAGAGAACTCCGATCATCTGAAGGAAGAGAAAGCAAAAGCCTATGCCCCAGTTAATGTTCTCCTATCTCATCACCCATTTATGCATTGAAAAGAAGATTCTCTCGTCAGTAGGTGATCAATATAAGATGGAAAGAGCTATTGTCTCTGCATATGAAGAAGAGAATGGGAGTATGATCTAAGGGTGCCCCAGCTAAGACTTCTGCAAGTCCTTCCACTCTGCCATCTCAATTCACTTCCTGAACCACTTAGACTTTGAGGGAGAATGTTTAACATTTGAGAGAGAGTTAAGGGATGGAGTCCGACTACTAGGTATTCCAACAGATGTATGTTGGGCATCATGCATATTATGCCGCCTCACTTCAGTACGTACATGACATAGGACATGAAGACTATCCATCCAAACCTCGATTCTTATATTTCTCAGCTTGGGACTTACTACACTCCTACTTTAAGAGCATCACCACCAGTACTAGCACTGAGTTCAGCACATGTTTCTGTTGCGCGCAGCGGAAATTTTGGCAATACTTCGGTAGTATAATAAGAGAGTCAGGTTACAATAGGAATTATCGTTTCACAAAGAAAACAAGAACCTTAATCAAAATATCTCAACAAAGTCGGATATCAGCTCTTCCTGTCATCAGTTCTAGGACTGACTTGTCAAGGGAACCTAAATAAACTATTATAAATCATACAAATAGTGAGATAACCAATTTTACATGGCTCGGCAATTTGCCTACTTCCACGGGGAGAGGATGGGGAGATTCCACTAAATCAAGGAGAGTATAAAGGGTTACAATCTCACAAAACTCACAAACTAACCCTCAACCAAAGCTCTCAACTTGCTCACAATATCCCCCTCTCACAATGCTCAAAAGTCTCTCTAATCTCTGATTACAACTCTCATCTCTTTTGATGATTGATTCTAATCTCCATATATTTAGAAAAACTAAAACCAAAACAGACTAGGGAATCCTAAAACCAAAAATAAAACAAATTAGGAATCCTAATAACCTCATGTTACCAAAATAGATTAGGAATCCTAATAACCTCATGTTACCAAAATAGATTAGGAATCCTAATAACCTCATGTTACCAAAATTGATTAGGAATACTGCTATCCAACAATTCTCCACCTTGGTGAAGTATTCCTAAAACTGAGCTGATACCAACATGAGCACTAATGTATCGTCTCACCAAATTCGGCTGTACTAATATGGTTGCCTACGTACCCCCTCTCCCAAGGGATCAAGCCACCCGTAGTTCATCCAAATGGCTGCCAATGGCCTCAACAATCACGAATATATAACAAGTTTTGACAATGATCAAACTTGTTGCTCGGAACCACCTTAGTGAGCATATCCGTCGGATTATCCTTCGTGTGGACCTTCTTAATCTCCACAATGCCATCTTCAAGAATATCATGAACAAAGTCATAACGAACATCAATGTGCATTGTCCTCGCATGAAAAACCTGATTCTTTGCCAAATAGATAGCACTCATTGTATCATAATGAATAGTGACGGACATCTACGATATACCAAGTTCTTCCGAAAGTCCTCAAAGCCAAATAGCCTCCTTCACAGCCTCTGTAATCACCATATACTTTGCCTCCATTATTGACAAAGCCACCATCGACTGTAAGGTGCATCTCTAACACACCGTCCCACGGGTCAAAGTAAACACATACCCCATTGTAGACCGGTGTTTATCCAAATCCCCGGCATAATCCGAATCAACATAACCAAGGCGTAACTACCCACCTGTAGTGTCCCTCGCATAAACCAAACTAACATTGAGCGTACCTCGAATGTACCTCAAAATCCATCTCACGGCGTCCCAATAACCCTCTCCTGGATCGTGCATGTATCTCGAAACCATTCTCACTGCCTGTGATAAATCTGGTTTTGTACATACCATTGCATAAATCAAGCTCCCAACCACGCTTGCATATAGACTCTTCGACATCAACTCTCTATCTTCAACTGACTTTGGTGAAAGGTCAGCTGAAAGCTTCAAATAGCCTTCCAATGGTACACTAATGGGCTTTGTATCTATGCTAACATGAAATCGCTGTAGAACCTTCTTCGAACCTTATTGTGCGCGGCGCAAGCTTCGAGAAGCGACACGAACAATCCAAGAGATAAACCACAACCAACAAGCAAATCACAACCACAGCAAGAACAAATGATTTACGTGGTTCAGCAAATTGCCTACATCTATGGGGCAAGGAGGGGGGAGTTCTTACTATTAGAAATCAAGAGAATACAAATAGAGTTACAAATCTCACCGATCAAACCCTAAAACAAAGCTCTAGATCTCTCACAAATCTCCTACAATTGGATGCAATAATCCTCTCCAAAAGACTGCTCAAAATTGTCCTTGCTTAACCCTAATTAATTAGCTTTAGGGTTATATATCAACTCAGAAATGAACCGGGTCAAAAACCAAGCCCAGCCCAAAATCAGTCTGCGGTCGACAGCGCAGGTCTCGCGGTCGACTGCGGTGGTCGACCAAATCAAAAACCCGATAGCAGAATCGATTACAGTCACGGTACGGTCGACCGCGGTTGTCGACTGAATCTCATCTCGAGACCAAAAACACCTACAGGGTCCTCGCAGTCGACCGCCACGGTCGACCGCCTTCAGCTCCGAGTCCTAGTGGCCTTTGTGCACGTTTGTGGTCGACCATGGCAGTCGACCGCCAGTCTGCCTGGCTGATTCTTCTGCTGTTTTCCTATACTCTCTCGTTATTTTTTCAATTCTCCACCTCGGCAAATGTTTCTATCAAAACTGAGCAGACACCAAATCATCCAAAAGTCCCGCAACAAGTCCGGGAACCAAAACTAGAGCTGAAATGCGATCTTTCCTCAATCTGAATCAACAAAACTGGCTGCATCTGAAAGACTGCCTACGTATCCTCTTGCCTAAGGAATCAAGCTGAACGTAGTTCACCCAAATGGCCTCCAAAGGACTCAATCCACTAGAAGAGTTCGCAACCCTTCTCTAACATTACAATCAAGTCTACTGCTGATAGTACCTCCAATGGCCCCAAACTGAAACAATCCAAACATCTCTACCTGAGATGAACCAATGGCCATATCTTGACTCCATCTATCAGCTGCACTCGAATCGATCAACCTATCATCTGCATCCGAATCAACATGATTCCCAATCTGTATCACATCAGCTGGAATCTCAAATAATACAGTATGATCTGGAGTATGTGGAGTAAACTCCACCTAACGTGGAGTAGCATCACCCTCCACCTGCTGCGATGTCCCAACGATCTGATCAATACTCTTCACCTGCCGGGAGTCAAACGTGACATACCTGCTCAGAACAAAGTCAGAAGCTAATACTTGATAATCAAACACGCCTCTGACTCTCAAATATGCTATCGGATCAAATCTCACATCCATGATGTGACCAAGTGCTGAGTAGCCAAACATCCGACGCAACCCAAAATCTAAAGCAGCTCTACCAGATCCCATATCTCTACATACAGTAGTCGGCAACCTATACATAAGATGGCCCAAACATGTCATAGCCCACACACCAATGCCAATGCTCGACATCAAACACCGATCCTCCTCCATCAAGGAACAGCTCCCAAAATCTGCCATCTCGCCTCGTCGCCTCAAAGTTTCCACATTAATGAAGTGTCTCCTATTGCCGTGAGCTCAGCACAATTGCAAAAAAGAACCCATACCATAATCAGAACGTCGGGTTACCTTTCTACTAACACACATCCTCCATCTGTTACGGGCTTCTAGGACTTCACACCAACGGGACTTGGTTGCAACCCACTAATACCTAGAGTAATCCCCAACTGTGAAAACCACATACCTATTACCTCCCAATGACGCTCCCTTGGAAGGCCCCTGAATGCCTAAATGAATACCCCTCAGAAGACCCCTCGAATGATGGATAGAAGTGCTAAACTCCACCTCAGTCTTTTCGCTCATATCAATGGGTTCACAGGACTTCAAACTGTAGGTCAAAGCACTCCTAAACAACCTATGCACGACATTACCAACCAAATAACCCAGCATCAAACAACACCACAGTCTAGCCAAATCTGATGAAGTCGTCAGTTTCCTATCAATCGCTGGGCTTCACAGCGAATAATACAAATTTCTCCTTTTGACGCCCTTCATCACAATCTTGGACCCCAATGTGACCTTCAAGCGTGCATCCACTAAGGTCACCCTATAGCCTGCTGCCTCCAAAGCTCCAAGTGAAATGATGTTCATCTTCAATTATGGAATGAACCTTACATCATCCAACTCTCGTATCATCCCATCACTCATCCTAATCTGAACGGTACCAATACCACCAATAGAGCATGCATGTCCATTACCATGAGCACAACATCCTCTCTTTCCAACTTCTTAAAGCTGGAAAACCAATCCCTCCTAGGACAAACATGGTAAGAAGCACCCGAATCCAACATCCACTCCATAGAGTAGACATCATAAACTAACAATAGTGCGGATAACGAATAGCATGAAGAATCCGAATCGTTGCCACTAGACTTGACAACATTCACCTTAGAAGCTTGTACAACTTTCTCCTTATTCTTCTCGGCTCGATCTATCTTTGGGCATTCAGCTTTCCAATGTCCATCCTCTTTACAAAAAGCATATTGATTCCTACGAATCCAACGATGTGCACCTCTAGACTACGATCTCCTGCTTCGGTTTGAACCACGGCCATGAACTACTAATGCATCTCCCGATGCTTTCTCGGAGGGTTCATCGACACTCTTTCTCAACTTATAATTTACCAACGCTGAGGTCACCTCCTTGTAACTAACAGTAGTTCTTTCATTAATCATAGTTAACATAAAAGTACCATAATCATCCTCGGGCAACGAACACAAAAGTAGCATCGCCTTGTCTTCATCTTCAACCATGATATCCACATTGGCCATGTCTGAAAGTAGCTTCGTGAAGTTGTTAACATACTCCCTGATGAAAACTCCCCTCTTCATCTTGAACTGGTAAAACCTCTTCTTCAAGTGAAGCCAATTCTCAATGCTCTTAGTAGGATACTTTTCATTGAGTGTTCCTTACATCTTCTTCGCCGACGTCTCGTTCATCACATCATAAATAAGATCCGATGTCAAGCATGACCGAATAACTCCACACAACCTACTATTCATCTTCTTCCAAACCTTTTCTTCCATATCAGCAAGTTTCTCTTGCAACTTAAGAGTCTCCTCTAAATTCTGTGCATCTAAGACGTCCATCACCTGACACCTTCACAATCCGAAATTGATATTACCGTCGAACTTTGGAACATCAATCTTTATGTTATTGATGCTCAAACTATGTATCGTCTTCGTAAGAGACGAACCTGATGTCTTTGCTTCTCCCATGTTGTCGATCTAACTCTTCAGATAGAAATCTTCACTGAATCCTTCGAATGAGCCTGAAGGCTCTGATACCAATTGTTGTGCACGGCGGAAGCTTCGAGGAGTGACACGAATAATCCAAGAGATAAACCACAACCAATAAGTAAATCATAACCACAGTAAGAACAAACGATTTACATGGTTTGACAAGTTGCCTACGTCCACGGGGCAAGGAGGGAGGAGTTCTTACTATTAGAAATCAAGAGAATACAAATAGAGTTACAAATCTCACCAATCAAACACCAAAACAAAGCTCTAGATCTCTCACAAATCTCCCACAATTAGATGCAGCAATCCTCTCCAAAAGACTGCTCTAAATTGTGCTTGCTTAACCCTAATTAATCAGGTTTAGGGTTATATATCAACTCAGAAATGAACCGGGTAAAAACCAAGCCCTGCTCAAAATTAGTCTGCGGTCGACCATGGCAGTCGACTACGTAGGTCTCGTGGTCCACCGCGACGGTCGACCGAACCAAAAACCCGAGAGCAGAATCGATTACAGTCATGACGCGGTCGACCGCGGTGGTCGACCGAATCTCATCCCGAGACCAAAAATACCTATAGGGTCCTCGCGGTCGACCGTCGCAGTCGACCGCCTTCAGCTCCGAGTCCTAGTGGCCTTTGTGCACGTTCGCGATCAATCGCTAGTTTGCCTGGCTGATTCTTCTGCTCTTTTCCTGTACTCTCTCGCCATTTCTTCATCCATGAAAACTGAACACTTATACAAATTGGATTACAAGAAAGTAATACAGGTGCCTGTCAATATTTTGGAAATCAACAATAAAAATTCAAATGTGTATATAGATCATAAGATAAAAATTGTCTAAATAAATGAAATTTTCTCTAATCAGAGTTCAACAATATACTCACTATATCTAAAAATCTATAATGAGACCGGTGTGGATCACCAAAGCAACTTTATATCAGCTAATTTAACACCTAAACATTCAATTGTCTGATAATTAGCTATCCAAACATATGTTCTCATCTTTCATAAAAATTAAAAAATTGCTATTTTGATTTTAAGCGATTGTAGAAGCTTGAATACATAAACGCAAGTCTCGATGTGGCAGTAGGTCATCGCGCTAGTCTCACACGCTAGAGGTCCCTCTCCAAACCTGGGCTCAGATAAATATTTTATTTTATTTTTGTTTTCCAATTAACATTTTATTTTTATTTTATTTTATTATTTTTAATTTCTTTTTAAATTTTTATTTATTTTATTTTTATTTTTATTTGTTTGTGCTATTAGTCCTTAAATCTTTCTATCTGGATATTAGTTCCCAAGATTGATATTTGAAATCAATCCTTAAATCTTTAAGTACTTTGAAATTAGCCCCTTAATCATACAAATTTTGAAACCTAGTCTCAAAACATTTTAAGAATTTTAAAATTAGCCCTCAAACTTTCCCAGAGTTGCTAAGTACAATGACTACTTTCAAAAAATAAAGACTTGGAGACTAGTTTCAAAATACTTGAAGATTTTGGGGCATTAATTTCAAATTATCAAGATTGAAGGACTAGTTTAAGGATATGAAAGATTTGGAGGACGAATATGGGGAAAACCCCTTCTTATATTAGTAGAAATTAGTCGTGCACAAAAATATCCGTATCCAAGGAGATATATATATATTCGTTAGAATACAAATATGATTACTACTGACTAAAATCTATAACTTATGGGATATGGTTACGAATAGATTATGTAGAATATCTGTATCAGGCAATTTTCCTTTTTCTCCCTCACTCACAGTAGTGGCTAGTTGCCCAAGTTGGGTTTCTAACCGGGCTATGGCTTGAGTGTTCGAGTTGAGCACTTGGTCGGTATTTTGCATGAAGGAATTTAGAGTGGTGGATGACTGGGTCAACATGTCGATAGTTTGTGTAGAAGCTTTGATCATAGCTTCTAAACCCTTTTCTAAGACACTGAAACGTTTGTCATGATCATAATTTGAAGGATTTGTAGGCTGGTTAGCTTGTTGAAAATTGTTTGGTGCATTGAATGGAAGTGTATTTCCCCTAGGAAATTGTAGGTTAGCCGCGGGAATGAAGTTTTGATTTTCGGGAGAGTTTCCTTGGTTCCAAGCAAAGCTGGGATGATTTCTCCAACCTGCATTGTAAGTTGGAGAAAATAGATCATTTCTAGGACGCTGGAATGTAGCGTTCATCTGTTCTAAAGTATGGTTGTTTCCTAGGAGAGGGCATTCCTCTGAAACATGGGTAGAAGACTGACAGTTATGACATCCCGGGGCAGAAACATGAATGATTTGAGCTGGAGCTTGTTCCTTAACTTCTAAGGCTTCTAACCTCCGCATAATCATCGCCATCTTTTCTTCAGACGTAATGTTTGACTCCAGGGAAAGACCACTAGACTTAGATTGGAGAACTGATGAAACCCTGTCATCATAGTGTTCCCATTGTATTGTTTTCTCGGATAAACTCTCTAGAAATTCCCAAGCTTCATCTGCATTTTTCCTCATAAAATATCCCTGACACATCGATTCTAAAGATGTTTTTGAAGAATAGTCCAATCATTCATATATGACTTGGCACAGTCGCCATTTTTCTAGACCGTGATGAGGACATTGGATTAAAAGATCTTTAAATCGGTCAAAATATTTTCGGAATGGCTCTCCTGGGATAATTTTGAAGTTTTGAATACTGTTCCTAAGCTTTACCGTTTTGTGAATAGGGAAAATTTTCTTAAGAAAAACGGTGATAAATTCCTCCCAAGTTGAGATGGAATTTGTCGGTAAGCTGTCAAACCACTTTTTAGCTTTGTCCTTAAGAGTAAATGGAATAAATCTGAGCTTAATTGCATCTTCGATTAATTCTCTCATTTTAATCATAATACACACTTCCTCAAATTCTGAGATAAAAATATATGCATCTTCTGTTTCATTACCAAGGAATTTAGGAAGCATGTTTATGTAATGCGGTCTAAGCTCGAAATTTGCTCCATTTACTTCGGGGAGTCTTATGCAAGATGGAATTACATTTCTGGTAGGGTAACACATATCCTGAAGAACGGATTGATTTGCCATTTCTTGAATTGGTTCAACACGGATTAAACGATGAGAATTATCCCGAACCCAAGTTTGCATACACCAAAACAATTTTTTTTTCTTTTTAAGGAAAGAAAAAAAATTAGTTTTTTTTATGAAAGAAAAATCCTAACTAAAACAAATCAAATCAATCACTTTTCAATCACTCTAATTCTAGGGTTTAGCCTAACTCAACTAGACCAGCTCCTAACCAAAAACTCCTACAGTGAAAAGATTAAAGTTTTACTCAGGTAGTTAGCTAGGTAAGGATAGTACTAGAGGGTGATCAGAGATCAATTAAGTACCTCGTTCCTTACGGAGCGCTTTACGTAACCCCTAAACCTTGCCTTAGACACCAACTATTCTGAGAAAACTTAAACCGGTTCACTTAAGGATTTCTTGTTCCTTATTGAGATCGAATCCTTAGGGGCCAACATCTAATGAGTTTTAGAAGGCTTGGGTTTATTAAATGAGGAATTAGTGATTTGTGGGCTAAGGAAAGGGTGATGAAATCCCTTACCTTATCTTGATTAGAGGTTTTGCCCTTAAGAATGTTTTAAGTATGTGCCAAATCAAGTTCTACAATCACTTTGGTGAATTCCTACACTACATGAAATGCAAACCTAGAAATTAAAACCGACTAAAAAAGATGATAAAAAGAAAATCTTTATATTTTTTTATTTGGGTCAACTACAATCAAATGTGAGAAGAGAGCTTTTGTTTCAATTTATTATCTTGTTAGTTAATGTCCAAGTGAAAGGTGGATTTTATTATGGTCAATAAAATAAATTTTTTTTGCTTTTTTTAAATCATAATTGTCTCTAATTGTGAAGCTAACTAAAAAGGGTGGAATTAAAAACGCTAGAAAGAAGACTTACCCAAAAGCAAAGCTCCAAATTCTTGATATTCAATCCAAGATTTTCAACCTCCAAGCGGTTCCTTCATAAGAAAAACACACAAGTTAAAGAACCAAAATAATAAAATCCTATTTAAGCACCTTCCCCGGCAACGGCGTCAAAAACTTGATGCGGCATAATTATGTACCAAAATTGCAAGTGCACAATTTATCAAGTTATAATATAAAAAGTTATCGATCCCATGAGGAAGGTGATTTTAAGAGATTATTAGAATTGGTTCTTATGTTTTGTGCATGACAAAATAAGATTAAAGAATAGGTATATTGTGGAGAGAGATATGATGAGTGGTTGTTTTGATTTACGTGCAAGTAACAATAAATTGAATTTTAGAGGAAAGAAATAAGAATCAAAGAATAAATGAAATCACAATGCAAGAAAGAAGAATGAATAAAATCAAGAAATAAAATCAAGAATAAAAATAAAAATTAAAAAAAGTCAAGATGGAGGATTCAATTAAGATATGAGAAATCTAGAATTTAATCCACTAACTAACTCAAATATAAAATACAAATTATTCTCTTTTTATCATATTTCAACTTAGATTTATTAAGCATAGACTATCAAACCATTTAAGGAAAGTATAACCCATTAAATTATCATCTAAGTTAAAATTACTATTCATGATAAAAATAACAACAAGATAGTAATCCTAGAATTCATAAGCATAACCTATCAGACCATTTAAGATAAGCATAGATTATCAAATTCTTCTTCTACCGATTAGTTCACTAGTTGATTATCCTAAACATGAATATTTTAAGTGTAAGAGAATAATTTGCATAATATAAAGGAAATTAGATTAGCATCATACAATTCTAAGATTCCTATAAGAATTAATTTCTCATCTTAAGAAATAAAAATAAGAAGAAAAAAACTAATTACAAAATTAAAAAGAAAATAAAAATCTAAACTATGAACAAGAAATAAATCTAACTACAAAGAATTAAAATCTAAACTACAAAATATATTACAAAAATTAAATGAAAAAAAATAAATCTACTCTACAAATTAAAGTGCAAAAAGAAATAAAAAGACAAGAAAATAAATCTACACTACAAGCATGAATGTAAATCTAACTAATAAGCAATAATAAAGAAATTACTAAAAAGAAATAAAAGAGAAAAATAAAAGAAATACAAACCTTCAAATTGCTCTTCATCTTCATCCTCATCATTCAACAAAGAGGAGAAAAAAATAAATTTAAAGTGGAGAAAAATTATTATTATTAATTACAACAAAAGTTATAATTTTTGGAAGGCCTTCTTAATTAAGAGTAGCCCTCCTCTCCAAATAGAGTTACAAAATTTTTTACACCTCCAACCCCTCACTCTCTACCCCTATTTATAGTAAACATCAGTGAATGAGAGCCATTGGATTAAAATCTTATCCAAAAATAACAAATTTCAGCCTTAGATTCGTAACAAACTGGCTGATGGTATCGATGCCAGCATCGATAGGGGTATCGATGCCGGCATCGATACGGGCATCGATGCTGGCATCAATGCCCCTAACGATGCTGGCATCGATATGTGTGTCTCTTCCTGGTTGCTGTCCGAGATTCTTTCTTCTATTAGTTTTTGGGCTTGAACATTGGGCTTTCTTTGCTTGGACTTTTGGGCTTCAACATTTGGACTTTGGTATTTTCTTAGGCTTTTGGATAATTTAAAAATTGATTTTCCAATGGGCTTCTTGATTTCTCTTTTGCTTCATTTCTTCATTAAATCAAGGGCCTTTGTTGAGAGATGGGATTTTTAAGATTTATTCTTCATTAACCTGTAATTAAAGATAAAAACAATTATTAGTGGTATATTTATTCATATAAAATAGATAATAAGGGTATAAAATTATAATTAAATGTGATTATCATGTACCTATCTCGCATTTCCGAGACAGTGTATGTTGTCTTACTTGTTTGTGACAGCTTCGGCCCCCATTGTTTCGTCGTTTTACATACTTCTTAGCATCGAATGATCCTTCCTAACATAGATGATGACGTTCATCATATTCTCTTCATCTTGAGCTGTGTTCGGGAACCTATAGGCAATTTTTAACGTCTACAGATACCCCCTCCAAAGTTTTCAGCCTCCTCAATATTTTATCGAGGAGTCTGGAATACTTTGGATAAGATAGGCATGTTTTCATTCCCTTCAGTATTTTAGCAATGAAATTGCATGAAAAGGACCTGTGAATAGTTTTAATTCATTGACTTCTTTGGTTTTCAGCTTACTCAGTATTTTATCAAGTATTCTGAAATACTTCTGGTGCTATATTTATCGTTTGATCATCGTCGAAATCTGGAACTGGATCTGATATATTGATGTCTGAACTAGCTCGTGTTGTTGAGTAGACGTTAAACTAATCATCATGGTCAGCAATTTGCATCTGGATTGCGATTAAACTCCTTGGAATAATTCTTTGACCTAAAAATTATTCCGAGACTGATTTTAGTGAAATTGTTGACGCGTTGACCAGTGTTGACTTTCGCTACGGCGTAAACACAGTTTATACTTGTACATAACTAGAGTCTACACAGTTTAAGCTCTTAAGGCATTGGTGTAGGGAGAATTAGTTTATACGCATATATTCATTGGAGTGTGGGGATCAGTTTAACTTCATATACCCGTTGGAGGTTCAAGTAGATGTAGTTTATACTTGTATACTCATCGAAGTATGGTAATACACTGGAAATGAATCGAGGATGCTGTGAAATGCATTTTGAAAGCGTACCTATGTAACCCTTCACGCGAGATAGTATTAACTGTCTTCCTTGTGCGAGACAGTGCAAGACAGCATCGACTGTCACGCATGAGGGTGGACAGTTGGGTTCTGGGCCTTATAAGTCCGATTTTTTTGGTCTTTTAGCTCATCGTAGCCCGCCTCTTGAGTTCAAAAACTCCTTAAAACCCCTATAAAAGAGTTCTAAACCCCTCCCATCTCCTTTCTCTCTTCAATTTCATCGGGTTTGTGCTTGAGGGAACTAGGGTTTTAGTTCTTTTTTGCGGTTTGGCTCTTTTCCTTTGGTTCTTCTTCACCGATCTTCGTTTCCCCTCTATAGGGTCGAAAAATTGATGTTGTATTGATTCTCTTGTTTTAAGAAAACTGGGTTCGATCACTTGGTACGAAACCCTTACAATCACTCATTCTTTCTCGATTATAGATGAAGAGAAGTTTAATCCAGTCTCTCTTTGTTTAACGTGGGTTCTTGATAGCGAAAAGATGCTTCCCTCGATGCTTGAGTTAAGATTGACTCCCGTTGACGATCAGGACAAGATCGCTAAAGCTTCACGTTCATTAGCTAGCTGGAATCAAAGTTCAAACTCCGGATCCGTACGTAGAAACTCTAATCTCTGGTGCTTCTTGAAGTTCAAGTCAAAATTTTCCCACCCTTATCCATGTAGCCATCCATGGCTATTTATAGGGTTTAAGCACGATATGATTACGGAGTTCGGTCTAACCACTTGACCTACGTCTCCGCTCCTCACCTCGAAGAGATCTCTACTATCACAACTAGGTTTTCTATGTTCACCTGAATAATGTTTACACCACACAATACGGTTTTCTAGTTTACCGAAAACTCTACAACTAACACACTCTTGTAATCCCACTCTACATCATCTCAAGTGTTGAACTAGATGTATCTCCCTTAAGTGCTCGGATACAACCTCTCCCTAGGTTACCGGCGCCACTCCTCTTGGGACGATCCCTGACTCTTGCTACATACTTCTCTCGGTGTACAAGTGTATTACAAAGTGTATCCTCATAATTAGGCTCAATACAATAAATGTTTGTTCTTTACTATGGATGAGAACACAATGAATACTCACACTCAATTATTATAACTCTCACCAATAAAAATATACTATATATGAAATTACAATAAGCTCAATGTGGGTGTGTGTAACAATGAGATATAAATCAAAGCTAAACTCAAAAAGAAAACTAGCAATAATAAGAATATGAAAATAAATAATAATATTGCTAGAGAAAAGAGTTAGAAAACTTCTCTATAAACACAAAGAGAGGATTAGAAGATATTGAAGATGAACTCCTCAACAGATGATGCAAGCTCCTCTTTGTAAAAGCAAACCCCAAAAACAAACTAAAAAAACTGTAAAACCCTCTTAAACTTGTTTAAAACTTTCTCCAAATCTCTGTAGGTAGAAGAGGGGTTGAGGGGTTTTTATAGGAAGAGAAACCAATAGCCAACACCCCAAACAAAACAACAAAAATCCCAAAAAATCAGGAATACGAATCTGTACAAAAGAGCCATTGGGGTGATCGGCGGTCGATCATGGAAAACTCGCGGTCGACCGCGAGCCAGCTAAGAAACCCAGAAAACTTCCAGAGACTTACGTGATCGACCGTGGGAATTTTTGAGCTTACGGTCGACCGTGGCAGTTGACCGCGAAAGTTTCTGATGGCTCCGCAGGGAAAAACAAAGGCGCGGTCGACCGTGGTGGTCGACCGTAAACTGACATGAAATACATGTTTGAAAGTTATTTTCTAATTTTAAAATCCTGTTTAAAAATATCAAATAAATTCAGAAAAATATAAAGCTTTGGAAAATGATTGTAAACATAATAGTACATATGCTACAAAAACTGGTTTACAAAAAGAACCCCCCAAATGAGAAATATCATCATTTTGCAAAATAGTCCAAAACATGAAAATATGAACATATGAGTTTTGACATTTCAGCTTAACCATGTTTTGAAACAATACAAAATGACTTTATAGACTTGAAGAAAGAAGTAAACTATTGTTATGAAATCTATAAACAATGAATATAGCATTTTATCAAAATACACATATAATACACTAAAACATGATTTCATTGAACTAAATAAAATTGATATTGATGAAATCATATATATGCATATAAGTATGAAACTAAAATATGTTTTCTAATTATATTTAATTGTTTCATTGTAAAACTTAAAAACTATCAAACCAAAACATATATGTATATATATAACTATATATATAGATGGAAACCAATAAATGTGTGTGTGTATATTATATTGAGCTTAAGGTATTAACACACATAATATAAACTCCTAAACTAAATTACCCAAGCATGATGAAGGTCTTCAATAAGCTCAACTTGGTACACTTGCGGATAAAGCTTGAACTTGGATCTTCAACTTGAATTGCGTAGGCTTCACTCCATAATTTCGTCAACCTCCATTTGATATGATCATGAATGCTCGATTCTACCCATCCTCCAACATATTATTTGTCTATAATAAATAACAAAATACAAACACTAGACAAACAATATTAGATGTAAATTATTTGTTAAATCATCATTAAAACAAGAAGGCCAACAGAGGGGCATAACAGCCTCCTCCAAATTAGCACACACCGTAACATACACCTGAAGATTAGCCCACGTGGCTGACTAAGTCTTCGGAGCCGTTACAGCTAAATCTCTCATGGACAATGAACCTCATCTTTAATTGAAACGGGGTTTTCCATGTAAGACGAGTCTCGTTACACAGCGAGGTTCGTCTTACAAAGTGTACTTTGCAGTAAATAAGCTTCTTCTGATGAATTTTGTCTTTTCTGACTTCGTCTGACGAATTTCATCTTCACCAACGAACTTCGTATTCGATAGCTGGAACCAACTGCATAGTAAACCTAATAAGTTTCCCTTAAATGAACCTCATCTTCATTGATGAGCTTCAAATCTAACGATGAGTTTTATCTTCACTGACGAACCTCATCCTTCGAAGATGAATGTCGAACCTTGTTTCCAATGATGAGCTTTACTGTTTGTTGTCAAGTTTTACTACTTGATAACCTGCGTTCTCGAGGTTGATCTTCACTAAACGACAAGCCTCATCTCTGATTGAGACGAGGTTCGTTTCCTGACTATCCTTCTTATATTTTGAAATTTGGTATTTTTCAATGCCTACAAAACCCCCTTCAAAGTTTCCAGACTTGAATTAGGTTGCATGTAGTCTGAAACACTTTGAATACCTATAGGCGTCTTGAACTCACAAAGTTTATTTGATGAACCTAGTTTTGTCATGAACTTCATCTTTACTACGAGGTTCAACATGGATATTATCCCGTGGTTTATTCTGGAGTTCGTCCCTCTATACGAGCTTTGTCAGGATAACAGTCATCTGACAAATGATACCTCGCGGCTTCGTCAGCAATGTTGATACGTACCTTTTCCAGACCCAATAAATGGTTGCCAGCTGGTGCCTAGAGATCTCCGTGAATCCCGTCCGCATATATTGTTGGGGAAAGATCTCATCAAACAATCTCAATTGAAGATCGCGACCCTTGTTTCGACCTTTTCCCGCCATGATATATAGGGCATCATCATATGAGAAGTCCTTTCTTCCCTTTGTCGTTTGGACTAGCTGAACTCCTCCTCTTCCAAAATTTCAATCTTTTCTCCTTCACAAGCTCCTCAAACAAAATCAATGGCCCCCAAGACCGTTGTAGACCAAAGCAAGGGCAAGGGCAAGAAGGTTGTCGGTTCTTCACACGAACCCAATGTTCTACCTACTTTCTCGGGTAATGGATCTAAACGCGTGATTTGCATTCTGAAAGATATCAATCTTGTCTATTTTAGACTTGGGTTTCTTGAGGAAGATGAACAGTTTCTTCCAGACTCATCATAAAGATGACGTCTTTTTGATTTTATGAGGCTCGTTATCGATGAGGATCGTCTCTATAACCTGTCTCGTCTTTTGAGGAGTCTTATGCACTAGTTAAATCTCACGTGTCCAACGATGTTGGCTATCCTAATGAGGGTCGTTCTCTGGCTTTGTTAAATGAAATTCATTTATATGATGAACTTCGTCTTTTCATCGACTATGTTCGTTGGATTGACGAACCTTGTCTTCAAATGATGAACTGCGAACCTCATTTTTACCAACGAGCTTTGCTGCACTGACGAACCTTTTTTTCCACGTCGAGGTTTGTCAAGTGAATGAAGTTTACTCGGCCAGCGAAGTTTGACATTTTGTTGTAACACGAGGTTCATCATTTGAACGAATTTTGAAGTTCGTTGCTAGAATGACCTTCGTGTCATTTGGATGTGGCTGCTGCTCAAGACTAACCTTGTTTGTCTTTTTGTGCAGTTGTATATCCCTCTTATCCACTTCCCCTACATGGTGATATAGGAGCGGATGGTACTCAAGTGGCTGCAACTCATCCTCATTACTCTACCCTTGAGAGTATTCCTTTGTTCTGAGAACGGGAGCTAGAAGAAGTGGATCTTCTTTCTGAACCTTCGATTTCCACATTTAGGCATATGATCACTGATGCTCCCCTAGAGTCCATTAATCGTGAACATATTGTGAAGCTTGTTCTCTTATTTGGAGACTCCTCAGAAGATCCCGACTTATTGGATATCAAGACTTATGAATGGTTTAGAACTGTGAATGGGCAAAACTTGTTCTTGCCTCAGATGGAGCATGATGTTTCTATTACTACTTTAAAGATCGTATTGGCTCCCAAGAGAATGGACTGGGATTTAACCCCTACACAAGATGGGGTTATATGTGGCTATTTTCCCCAGAGTGATGCTAAGATAGATAGCGGTAGCCGTTACTTCACTGGATTGCACCCGGTGCTCTTTCAAAAAGAGCTTCCTGTTGGTGAGGCTGTTAAGTAAGCTAACACTTTTGGTCGTGTATTCTTTAGGCGAACGGGTCAATTACCTACTAAAGATTTTAGAACCCCTAGCTAGTCTCATTAGAGTCCTACACAATGGTGGCCTCGTATTATCGAATACATATTGCAAGAGAATCAGGAAGACCTGCAAAGGTTTGGTCTTTAAACACCCATCAGGGCAACACAATTCGGGTTAGTTAATAACTCGCACTAATTCTTTGGTATTTTTGGAGTTATATAACCCTACAACCCGCACTTTCTTTACTCCTGATGGAGAAATAGGGATTGGTATTCATGAGATGGAGGAAGTCTTCGGGTTGCCAAATGGGAATTATCCATATGAAGAATCCATCCCAGGTCAACGAGAGTTAATTGCTCTAGAAAAAGAACACCCCCAGGTGGTAGAGACCTTTTGGGAGGTAATGTGCCATTACCATATTTGCATGAATGTAGAAGGATGGCTCATTAAGAGGGGTGAAAAGCTACTCAGCCATAATATCTCGGCACGTTACCTCTTCAAGAATCTGGAGCACAAGAATGATCCAGTAGTGCCATTGGGTCCTTGTGATGGAAGTGAATTGTCTCGACGACTACTAGCTTATCAACCCATGCATCGCGTATCGGAATTGAATGAACAAGGTTACCCTGTCGGTGCCACATTTGAGATTTATTTCTTTCAACATGGAGAGCCAATCTCTTCTAAGGCATTGCTGGTGGGATATCTTAGGTTATGGCTTCAACAAGTCGTTGTTGTCTTTGGAAGCTTCGACATGTTGCCAATGGAAGTGGTGTTCCCAGCAGTAAGTTTAGCAAACGACCATTCTTATGCCCTTCTCCCCGTCGTGATCGCCCACATTCATTGTGGATTATGGAGCTTATGTTATTAATTTTGTCGTGGCAACGAGAATCCAAAGGTAGGGCTACCCTACACTTATTTCATTGCATGGGTGGTTCTGCATTGTCCAACCCTTATGAGCACGCCTTCTGCTCATACGGAGGGTTAAGTTATTCCTTTCATTCAAAGATTAGAGAACTTGGATTGGGAGTACCATTACATGACTTTGGTAAGGCGTATTCTCCGCGACCATATGAAATAGGAATTCAATCGATGTTTTCCAGATTTTCCCAGAACCAGCTATGGACAAGCTGTAGTAGATGCATCAAACGGTCAAGGTTACACTTCCCTATCACTCGGCTGCTTCATGTGGCTTATGACCATTCACCCCGGGTATAATATTTATCTTTTTGGCCTAGCGTGTGTGTTGTAGCTTTACTTTCCTTGTTGCTTCGCTCACCAATTCGGCTACGCTCAGTTGTACGTTAGTAATCCTAACACTCAACTAAAATCTGAGGGTTGTAGCTTGATTATTAGAGCCAGAGCTTGGTATTGGACTATTGCCGGAGGTACGGATGCTCGTTTCTTGCTTCTGCAACAAAATTCACAGCTACAGACCATGATTGCTTATTGCAAGTAGCATTATATGGCAAACGCAGCGATCCCAAACTTCATTGTTAATTCTTCGGGACTGTGATATATTAGGCGTCGGTATAAATCTGGAAATGCTTCAAGATGAAGTCGTATACCAGGACTCAAGGAGTTCTTGTATGCCGAGGAAAGTGCCGAGGTAGAAGAATCTCGTCCTTCCAGTCCTTATGAAACTCGGGAGGAGATAGATGCGGCTCTGAATGAGGATACAGCTCATAGATCTCCTCATGTTGATGAATACGGGATCCACATGCCTGCTACATCCGATATAGGATATGCTCTTAGAGATGGAGCAGATCTTGGTGGGTTTGAGGATTTCACCCCTACTAACGAACCTTGTGAGCCTCCTCCACGTGATGCTTCTAAGGGCTTTTCTCTGCAAATTAAATCTACCGTCGAAGGCTCGCATCAGCAATCCCAGGTTCTTGAAGAACCACCCCTCGATAAAGGGATCACTGGTATGCCAACATTGACTTATCTAAATTTCAACTTGTTTTCCTCTAATACTTCTTATTCAGTACGAACTACAGAAGTTGAGGCCCCGAGACAAGTGGGGGAAAAGTCTAAAGAACTTGGACAGATGCGCAAGTCTAAATTCCCCGCCAAGAGACCAAGGCAAAATATTTCTTCGCCCAAGACCCCTTTGATAGAGTCACTCCGAGTTGAAATAGATTCAGAACTTGAGGATGAAGTTCCTTTAGCCCGACTCCGTATTGGATTGTGTTCGGTGTCAAGCACCAACGTCGAAACGCTCTTGTTGATCCTAGTAAGATAGACATATAGCCATTTACCTTTCTAGATTTTTAAGGTACTAATGACTCTATTCGCTGTGTTTAGTTGTTTCCACAGAGTCCACAGCCTTTACTGATCTGGGTACTGAGGCAGGACCAGCTTCTGGTGACCCTACTGAAAGTAGGATGCCTCTAAGTTAAGCTATGTAAACAGGCCGAGTTGATAATTCGAATGTTAGTCCTGATGAAGCTGAGGAAAAAGAATTTGCTCAAACCACCATGGCTGAAGCCAAAGCCACCGTGAACACAGGTGTTGTGTTTACCAACTCCATTGTCATGACTGCAATTTTCATCGCATCAAGTACTGTAGTCACTGCCGCTCCTTCTACTATAATGGTTGCTGCAACCATCGCCACTCATACTGTGTACACTGTGCCACCAGTTTTCACAGAAGCTAAGGTTTCTTCTGCTTCTCATCATGAAATGGTGTCTTCTAGCAATACACACTCTTCTTCTATCGTCTTGGTGAGAAATTTTGCTGTATCAAAAATATTAGAGAATTTTCTTAGCATTTTGAGAGAATCTCCTGCTCAAGTCTTAGATCTTAGAGGGGACATTGACGGAGTCAAGGAGGTGCTGGTACCTTTCTTGGACTTAATAAAGAATTTGACCTCCGACCTCGCGGTATTGCCGTAATGGTTGCACTGACCAAGATTGAAGATCTTTTCAATCAATGGCATAAATGTCAATCTCGATCTCTTTACCCTTTAGCTGAAGAACAAGCTATGCGAACTATATGCCAAAGGGATGACTCTTTATTCGAACTTAGTCGTCAATTGCTTGAGACCAAGCAACGAGTTAAGGAGCTTAAAGAGATCGAAGAGAATTTATCCCGTGAGGGTAATAAGGTTGCAGACGCTAAACTTCAAAAACAACATCAAGTCGATCGTCTTCAAGTTCAACTTAAGGCTTTTCAGACCAAGCTGGTAGAGGCTGAGGCAGAGTTGGTCAGCATGATGGATATGAGGTAGACATTGGCCTCTAAACAGGTGCAGCATCAACCCTTGCTCCAAGTAGAACTGATCGAATGGAAAAGCTAGAAAAAGCTGTTAATGATATGAGCGCCTATTCTGATGAGGAACTACATAGGCGTGCCTTGGCTGACGTTGAGGCAGAACATCAAGAATCCTTTGCTAAGCTTGCTGAAGAGATTCGTCAGACCGCTGGATCTATTTAGCTCTATTTCTTTTGTAATCAGACTTTTGTAGCTTTTTTTCTTATATATAAGTAGAACTTCTGCTGTCTTTGTCCACTAGATCTACTTTGCACATCAACACATAATCTGATATCGAAGTTCATAAACTTTGTATTTCAAACTCCGCCTCGTATTTCAAATCTACCATAACGAGGTTCAAGCCTCGTTCAATTGAGTCTCAAAATTTGAGCTCAATTAGAGGAATGACCTTCCTTATTAAACGAAGTTCGAATCCAATTTCAATCGAGTCTTAACATTTGAGCCTAATTAGAGGAACGACCTTTGTCAAAGACATGGTTCGAATCCAATTTCAATCAAGTCTCAGCACTTGAACCTAACTAAAAGAATGACCTTCCTCGAAGATGAGGTTTGAATCCAATTTCAACCGAGTCTCAGCGTTTGACCCAATTAGAGGAACGACATTCGTGGAAGACGAGATTCGAATCTAATTTTAATCGAGTCTAAACATTTGAGCCCAATTAGAGAAACGATCTTCGTCGAAGACGAGGTTCGAATCCAATTTTGATCATGCCTCAACATTTGAGCCTAATTAGAGGAACAACTTTTGTCGAAGATGAGGTTCGAATCTAATTCCACTCGAGTCTTAGCGCTTGAGCCCAATTAAAGGAATGACCTTCATTATAAGATGAGGTTCAAAACCGATTTCGACTGAATCTAAACAATCGAGTTTTAATCAAAATAGTGACCTTCGTTATTTTTTTAACTTAGGAATGAGAATAAATCTTGTTGAACGACGTGGTAACCTTTGACAGTTCCCAGACTGTTGATCCACATGGATCCGTCGCTTCATTTGATCAGCATTATGTCTTTAGTACATAATGCGTCGCTTCGAGCCATGTCATCATTGGTGCTAATTACGAACATAATTAACTGCATCGCTTCGTTCCCAGCACCCTTTGGTGGTTTGGTGCTAGGGATTTCGTGTAATGAATCCCAGCCACTTGCTTGGCTCATTCGCCTATAAATAGGCCATTACTTTTTGAGAGGATCCATCTTCCTCCTCTGTGCCTTATTTCAAAATGACTCAGAGGGGACTTTGCATTTTAAGGCTCCCACCATCACTTCCTACTAAATTCCAAGCTCTTCAGTCTTTGATGATCATCGCGGATGAGGTAGGCAAAAGTCATTATAGTAGCTTGCTCGTTTGAGGATTTCTCATTTTTTCAGAGTCAAAATCAGAATGTATTTCGATAACTTGTTGGGCTTTTGAATGTAACCCCAAAGAGATATCCTAAGTTCAAACATGCTTACTGTTTTGACATGCCATGCGCCCCCATGCATGCAGTCCTTTTTCTAGACTTCAGTCTATGTGGCAGCTTCGTAGACTCACAGAAATGCTTTTTTTTGGAAGAGTCAGCAAAATTGTTAGAGTTGCCTTCACGTTTTGCAGAGTTGGAGAAGTACTGATCCTATGCTCAGAGCTTGTGGTGTTCCTATTAGTAGTCAGTTTACCCAAGTAGGTAGACATGTGCTACAAGCACCCAAGTTAAAAGTTGGGTATAGGAAAGACTTTATGCCTAGGAACGGAAGATGAAACTTCAACTATAAGAACAGTGATGTCATTGCAGACGAGGCTCATAGTGTAATTTTGAAGGTCGTCGAAAGACTTGTAACCAAACTTCGTGTTGTAGTCAAAGTGTCATTGAAAGAACTTGTAACTGAACCTCGTAGTGTAACCGAAAGAACTTGTAACTGAACCTCGTAGTTCGAGTCTTCTAAGTTCAATCTATGTACTTCGACTATCTATACTTTTAATTATATATGAATAAATTTCATAACTTTATGCATATATTGTTCTCTTACTTTTTGTGTAATTGAAGCATCTTAACTTAGGATTTTTAGCAAACCCTCAGCTTTCAACGGACTTGACCTGTCTTTACCAACTACCGTTTGAGTTGGACTAGTCATACTTTTCCACTCAGTATGATGAGTTATCAAAGAGTTTCTCTTAGACTTTAATGATAAAATTTTTTTTCTATCCTTAGCCTTTTTTAGGCTTCAGATCAAATGTAGGACAACAACGTTTAAAATATGACTAAGTGTTAAGAACAAAGCTCAACACATAGCGAACATATTAGGAAAACGAACATCATTTATAAAAATGATGATGTTGGGATGATCAAGTCATTTAATGACTTGGAATAACAATGACAAAGAAAACAAAGGAACATCACTTGGTATGACTAAGTTGGAAAACGAACGTCATTTGGAGAAATGATGACGTTAGGAAAATCACATCGTTCAATGACTTAGTAGTATGATGATGGTGATAGAAACAAAGGCACTTCACTTGGTAGGCGTAAGTTAGGAAAACAAACGTTATTTGGGGAGATGATGATGTCAGGAGAATTACATCGTTTAGTGACTTAGCAGTATGACGATGGTGATGAAAACAAAGGTACATCACTTGGTAGGCCTAAGTTGGAAAATAAATGTTATTTGGGGAAATGATGACGTTAGAAAAATCACATCATTCAGTAACTTAGTAGTATGATGATGGTGACGAAAACAAAGGCACATCACTTGGTAGGCCTAAGTTGGGAAAACGAACGTTATTTGGGAAAATAACGACGTTAGAAAAATCACATCATTTAGTGACTTAGCAGTATGATGATGGTGATGAAAATAAAGGCATGTCACTTGGTAGCCCTAAGTTTGGAAAATAAACGTCATTTAGAGAAATGACGACGTTAGGAAAATCATGTAGTAACACATCACGTAGTAAGTTACTATTGGAAAGATATTGTTTTTACCAAAAATATCAACAATCAGAGGTGATCATTAATATGATGATTTTATAGTCCCACTATCCTATTGAAGAGAATTAGTGAGGGAAATTTGGAGGAGACAAAGTGAGGAAACCATTACCTTTATTTGCTTCTCCTCCTACTGTGAGGCATATTTGACCATGAGGCCTATGGGTAATATTTCTTCAGAAATTTACCATTGATAAGCATCATAACTTTGCCACCATATTGAGTAACAAGTGTAGGCATCAAAAATCGCCGATAGGTCCCCACGAACAGCTCAGTGTTAGAGAATGACGATGAACGTCACTACCCGATTCACAGGAGTTCGACTGACGTCGGTGAGCACCTGAAGCGAATCGACAAGCTACGTGAGCCGACAGAATTTCGGAATGACGGGGATACGGACTGACCAGGAACCCCGCGACCGCTGTAAAAGGAGCAACGCCCTTCGTGTCCCATTTGCCCCACTAATAATCCAACCATCGGGATCGACAGAGCTCTTCGTCAGAATTCTAACGCATCCGAAATCACTCAAATTAGAGTTTGGACGAAAAGTCAACGGCGGAACAACGGCGGACAGTCTCGGACTGAACCGAGGCACCCGGCGGTGTCCCGGCGAGGTCGAAACACCCGAAGGGTGTCTTGGCAAAACCAAGACACCCCATGGGTGTCTCGGCCACGCCGAGACACCCCAAGGGGCGTCTCAAGTTTGTTACATGTCGAAATACCTTTTTGCACCCCCTAGGGCCTCCTCTTGCCTATAAATAGGACCCTAGGGCCTCATTTTTGTAGATTTGGAGTTTTGGAGGAGATAGGCGAAGCCCTGCTGCAGTGACGAGTGATCGAGCCCTCTACAGCAAAGGAGACTTCCTCTTCATTCCCCCTTCTCTTTTCCCTTAGTGTTGCCCCTTGGCGGTGATACTAAGAAGAGCAAATATCTTGATTTATCCGAGATAGGAGCTGTGGGTTTCTAGATCTCACGCGGATCGACGAAACTCTGCCGGATTTTCCCGAAACGGATCTGATCGACTGGCGGTCTACGGATATCAACATCCCCGTCACAGGCAAAAGACCCACGCAAGCAAGGACCGATAAACGGGACTTGTGTTTATTTTCAAGAGAGTTGTAATCTTTATTTCTTTGTTATTTGATTCATTGTAACGACTGAAGTTCTAATGAAATCAATGATGAAGGCAACTTTTCCTAAAAACAAGCTGGCGACCACAGTGGGAGCCGCCGATCTCGCTGCCGAGATCGTCGTGACGCAACCGGCCTTCAAGATCCGGGTGAATGAAGAGATCGAATACGAGTTCGATCAATAGAAGTTTGAAGAGTACCTCTCTTCCTCCTCTCCAAATAGGCGTGGGAAGACTCCATCTCCCAAAAGGGCTCGCGAGATCTCCAGCTTAAAAACCCAAGATCTTATCGCTGTTGCTACGCCCGCACCACGCAACGTCCCCGCGTTGTTCAGCGTGGTCGAGGCTGTAGATCCGGTTCTCCCGACCGCCACGAAGGTGATGGATGATGCTACTCCAACTCTGTCAAAGAGGGCCCACCAAAGACGGCGTCAACGCCTCGCCCTACAACAAGCCAAAGCTGCAGAATCAATAGACGGGATCCGCTACAATGAGGATCTAAAGTCCAGGTACCGCCAAGAACAACAACGGCAAACAACTAACTCCTCCTCCAAAACTGAAGCGAACGAATGGGTTCGTGTCAAGAGGAATCGCTCCACTCTCGAGGAGCGAATCAAGAAGCGTCGGGCGTTGCTCGCACATGCCCGACTCCTCCTAAAGAAAGCGGAGGAGATGCAGAAAGAAGCGGCGGTCAAAAAGCCGCCTACAAACAAGTTGGTGTGGGTACCCAAGTCGAAACCAGCACCTTCAACAAAGATGGGTGGAGTTATCGCCCAAAATCTTCCAAAACCAGATGATGTTCCTCCTGTTCCGGTACCTTCAACGGAGCCAGGTAAGAACGGGGACCCTTCAAGATCCAGGGTTCCTTTGAGAGGTCGCCTCGGTCCTTTACCGGAGAATCAAGGTAGAGTACCTGTCAAGGAACGATTGGGACCATTGAAAGGTCCCCAAGTTGCAAATCAAACTGGGGGTCGAATCAATCTCCCCAAGAAAAATGATAAAGGGAAAACCCCTATTACCGACCGCCTTGGATTGCGAGTCGAAGTACAAGAGCCCGTCAAGTTTTTACGCTCACAAAAGCGTAAACTTGAACGGGCTACTTTTGAAAAAGCTAACAGAACGTCGCATTCCCAAAGGGAAGCACACTCATCTGATGATGATGGTGTTATACCGGGGAACACATGCCAATACTCTATAGGTTGCTCCAGTTATCAAACTGATGAGTTGTACTATAGAGCTGGGGGTATGGAAAAATCTCGAAAGAGATATGTGTAGGATATGGAGTCTCGCTGCCCGTGCACCAATATAATCAAAGCAGTGCTGTCGGAATGCTGTTGTGCTAAAACCCCAAGGAGAGTCTCGGTGTTCAAGAGAATTTCCGAACCAAGGCATCTCCACAAGAAGAAATTTGTCCGCCAAGAAGACGAATATCTAAGAGTGTCGGCTAATATGGCTGGCAGAGGGAAATCAACACGATACTTCAATCTAGAGCAGCTTGCCGAAGTATCCCGGTGTATGACGCGGTTGCGACCAGGAACCAATGGCCGAAAGAATTACCGAAGAATACAAAAGGGACTTTCTTTAGAAGAGGAGGTGTCGAATACTGATTCAGACTCTTGCTCGGCTGTAGCGTCCGACGACACGGCTTCTAGTGCGGGACAACCTTATGAGTCGCTTATGATCAGCGCCGAACAAGTGACCAAGATACTTGAAGAGGCCCTGACTAAGCAGAAGGAGAGCTTCAAGTTCGAGATGGAGATGGCCATGCAACGAATGAGGGAGATGCACGACCAACAAATTGCGGCACTAACGGTTCACCAAGCGAAGCCTATTCGACACAATCAAGATGAGAATGAACGGGAAGGGGATGATGTCAACACCCCTCCTGTCAACAACAACAACGGGGTTGGTCCCGCAGACGATGGTGCTAAAGAAGACCACGTCACCTCTTCCCAAGGCCACTCGAAGGCAGATACGAGTGAGGACAAGAAGATGAAGGACTTGGAGAGCAAAATCAACGCGTTGATGAACGCGCAAGAAGTAAAGAGATCCGGCATACCCTGTCCCTACCCAAGGGAGTGGGAATCAATTCCATATCCGGCAAAGTTTAATTTGATTAACTTTACGCCGTTTGATGGGAAGGGCTCCCCTACCCAACACTTGATATATTTCAAGTCTCATTTAGGAATCATTTCTGGAAATGAGCCTCTTATGGTGCAGTCATTCGTCGGCACTCTTCGCGGAGCAGCCTTCGATTGGTATCGTCGTCTCAAGCCTGGGAGTATCAGCAGCTGGGACGACATGGAGGATATGTTCTTAACAAATTTCTTTGATGATGACACCAAAATTTCGATCGGGACGCTATTCGACGAAAAGCAGAAGAATGGCGAGACGGTCGAAAATTTCGTGAAGAGATTCCGAAATAAAGCGATGAATTGCAGGGATCCAGTCAGCGAGGATTTTATCCTCGAAACTTGCCACAACAATCTGTCATTGGACGTCCTCGAAGCCATGGGAATGGCGCCGCCAAAGACCTGGAAGGACCTGAAGGTGCGGGGAGAACGAGCCGAGCGATTCCTCGAAAGGAAGAAGGCTGAAAGAGGGCAAATAACAGGTAATGTTCCACAGCAAAACTTTGTCCATAAGGGTAAGGGAAAAGCACACGCGAATGCTGTGAACGCAAACCAAATATTCAAGGTGCAAGCACAGCCGCAACAGCAGCAACCGAAGGCACCTGCAGCGGCTGTTGATCAAACGTCAAAACAGCAGTCCCGAAGACAGCAGAAGACTTCGGATCAAAAGACCCAGAAAGAGTACTCGTTCAAGGACGAAGACGTTCCCACCATCTTCGAGTCTCTTCTCGAAAACAACAAAATCAAGCTCCCGCCCATCACAAATCAGGAGGAAGCTGAAAATACTACGGATCCAAATTACTGCGCATACCACAGGAGGATCCTTCATCCCACCAAGGTGTGCTTTACTTTAAAGAACAGCATCCAAACCTTGGTTGAAGCCGGCGTTATAACGCTAGGGTAAGCCAATTGAGAACGGCAAAACTCCGACCGGTATAAGAGTATAAACTGCTTCCTTAAACTCCAAAGAGTACACGAGTATAAACTGTTCCTCAATCCTCTGACCGGTATAAGAGGTTAAACTGCTCCCTGATACTCCAATAGGTATATGAGTCTAAACTATTTCCTTTCTCCCACGGGAAGTTCCTGGAGAGTGTCATGCGTGGTATTCTTAAGGATAACCCGATCATGCAGCTGATACAATGATACACCCAGTTTTGCAAAGAAAGCTGGGGATGGATGATTCATGTAACGGGGAGTTCCCGGAAGAATGGGATAACCCGGTCATGATGAATAAAGTGATAAACACTAAACTCCTAATTTCCGAACACTCTTTTGCCGAGATGAAATTCGATCACTTCATTGGATCAATTTCCCCTCACAAAACTCTCATTGGTGCTTGACAACTCATAGTCTCCCACCACAGAATCCCCCACCGATCAGATTAATTGACGGTGGGACCACTAAAATTCTTTCCTGTTTAATCCATTCAAGCTTCCGCTATGATCGTGCACTCAACATTTTCATGGTTAGAGTCTGGATACAATGCTTAGAATTTTAATTTATCAATCATTGACGAATTGTCAAAACCCTTTGTGTTAAGTCCTTATCACTTAACATCAGGGACCCCTTTTCGAGTGATTTGTACGAATCAACATTCCTACAATGATTTGGTCAAACCTTCCTACAGTTAGGACCAAAACCAAAATCACCTCTCAATTCCTTCAATGAACGAGAGGTCCACTTTCAAATGGAGCGATCAAACCTTCCTACAGTTAGGATCGTTTCAAATCCCCACTTGGTCAAACCTTCCTACAGTTAGGACCAAAACCAAAATCCCCTCTCGATTCCTTCAATGAACGAGAGGTCCACTTTCAAGTCAAGCGATCAAACCTTCTTACAGTTAGGATCGTTTTGAACCCCCCACTTGGTCAAACCTTCCTATAGTTAGGACCACAATCAAAATCCCCTCCCGATTCCTCCAATGAACGAGAGGTCCACTTTCAAATCTGTGATCAAACCTTCCTACAGTTAGGGTCATCTCAAACTCCCGCTTGGTCAAACCTTCCTACAGTTAGGACCAAAACCACGATTCACTCTCGATAAACGAGAAATTCATCTTTAGTTCGGTAATCAAACCTTCCGACAGTTAGGGTTATCCGAATCTTTTCGATTCTCAGAGTGGAGATCCCACTCTTAGTTTCACCTTTCCGGATTCTGGGGGTGGACATCCCACCTCGAGTTTCCTTTCCTGCTGAAGATAGAATATAAAAATTCTTCCTCTCCAGCACTGGGAGATAGAATATAAAATTCTTCCTCTCTCAGTTTGTCTTTGAAAAGACATAATCCCCAACTTCCAGTCCGTGCACTTTGTGCACGGGGCGGTGCGGGGTACCCTTCGGCATCACAACACAAAGTCTCAGAGAGTTCACTCTCTTAGCACAACGTTACATGCGGAACTGATCTAGACAATTCGCATGCTAGCCCGATTCAAACGGTAATCGGCAAAGGCACATCAAACCCGTTGAAGGCTGGGGGTTTGCCAAAAACCCCAAAGCCTATACCTAACACGTATAGCCGGTTTAGTCTTTTACTAATTAAAGAAGACACCAGGGTCTAAACCTGGGGAATTTTATCCTGAAGCCTAAGAAGGGATAAGTCATCGCCTAATAAGCGGTGCGGGGTGCCCTTTTCCCTATAAGAAATAGTGAAGTCTATGTATTCAAAGTCATAGCATTGAGGGCTGGGGGTGTACCAAAAATCCTGTGAAAGAAGCAAATGCGGAGTCTCTAGTAATAGATCAAGCCAAAAGCATACAACAACAAGTTCGTTAGCCCGAAGGCAACTGTCGGCTAAGAACATGGGACTCTAAACTAGAGAGCCTGTCCATGTAGCCCTGCTCAAGTTCTGCCTGCAGGCTAGATCGGACAGAGTCTTCAGAATTGTTTAAGACCTCCGCAGCTTCACTTTGCAGCTTCATCAATCCCTCCTGTGTCGATCCTAGCTTATCGAGCGTCCATTCACGAGAACGCTCTAATTCAGCCAGTGCTCCTCAGTAAGAGTCAATGTGGCAGGATCTTCAGTATGATCTCCGAACAGAAAACTGGGCTTCTTTAAAGCCTGAGTGGAGGAAGAATCCGCAGTGAGGGGAGCATCTGTAATAAGCTGGCGCAAATAATGACGCCCTCCATCCCGTATCAAGCGACAGGATTCGTCAGAACGATCTCTGTCGAACTGAGGAAGTGGATCAACGGCCTGCCTAACAGAAGCTGAAGAAAACACTTCCCTGCTGCAACCAGTAGGAGCATGGTGAGGGAGACTACCCGTGGGGAATTCGACTGCAACAAAAAAAATGAGGATGAAGTCAGAAAATCCATTTCATAAAGGCGAGATGAGATTATTCGCGGGATAATTGGAGAGACGGTTTCGAGTGTCCTACACCGGGAGGACGGTATGCGTCATCACGTAGATACCGTGATAACATACACCGACCTGTAAGGTGTAAGACGACACGAGATCGCCCCAATACATCCGAGGACTTGAATTGGCTAAGCAAAACAAGTCCGTAACCTTAACCCCCGCAAAGAGGGGTATCGGTTCTTCCTTCATGACCCGCGAAGAGGTCAATCCGGGATACAGAAAATATAAATTCTCACCCCCGAAGAAAGAGGCCGCTAAAGAAGATACAGCGGGAGCCTCCTCCTCGCTGTGCTGCGAATGGGAGCGACTCCTGGAAGGTCGAGAGCGACGAGGAGACATCGCAAATCTGCAGTAAAAAGCAGTACGTCAGGTACAATATACATACACGAAATATTGAAAAAAGGGAAATTAAGCACTTGAACTTAAGTCCTATTAATAAATAGGATTTTATAGTTGAAGTCTAATTAAACCTACAAATTTCGTGTGCGCGAAATAATAATTGTCATTTTCGCGGTAAATTTTGGTGAAATACCCAAAATACCCCTCGTGTTCAAGGCCAAGTTCGGGTCAAGGACACGCGTGATCCGGGTCATGGTCATCACATTTGATCATCTAGCACCCCGTTATCCCACAATTTTGGCTGAATCTTGCAAATAAGCCCTTTTGCAGAATTTAGCCAATTTTGCATAAAAACCCCTCCACAAATTTTTGGTTTGGTCTCCGCATGCCTTTATCAAAAAATTTAATCATGAGTTTGTGGTCTAAACTCCTTGGATTCCAGCCTCAAATTCACTGCCCTTTTGCAAATAAGCCCCTCTAAAACATTTATGGGCTGTTTTGCAAATAAACCCTTCAACAACTCTTGCATAAAGCACCCCTCACTTTTCTTGAGCAAATGGATATGAATCCAAGTTCCAAAATTTTAGTTCCATTTTTGCATAAAAGCCCCCACGAATTTCAGCCCCATTTTTGCAAATGAGCCCTCCAAAATTTGGCCATATTGCCTCTTTTGCACAAAACCCCCCAAAGTATGGTGCATACACAACCCCTAGCCTACTACAAGAGTAAAGATGCAATCTTTATCAAAAAATGAGAGGATTGTGAAGGGGAACTTACCCAAATCAAGAGGTTTGAGAACCCTAATTCCAAGGGCCAATATTCGAGCTTGAAGGAGGAGAAAGAAACCCTAGTTGGAAGAGAAAACTTTCGGCCAATGGGGAGCACACAAAAAACCGAGCTTTGCTTGAGAACTTGATGGGTTCATGAAAGAAAAATCAATGGAGGAGACTTGGAGGAAGAAGAAAGGGGAGAGGGGGAATCTCTTTTGAATTTTGAAATGAAGGGAGAACAAAACAAAAGAGGGAAAAAGACAAATGACAAGAGGGGGGGACCGCGGAGCCAAAGACACCCCATAGGTATCTCGGCAATGCCGAAACACCCCAAGGGTGTCTCGGTCTTGCCGAGGCACCCCGGGGGTGTTTTGACTGGGTTTTGACCTCCCGAACATTTTTCTGATCCCCCGATTTTTTTGCGAACGCCGATTCTTCGCCGATTGTTGGATATGTTGATGATTTCCACAAGTCAACTTTCGATGATTCGAAACCCTAGGGTAGACGCCGGTCAACGCGTAACCCCAGGTCAACGCCATTCAGCGCTTTGCGACAAAATTCAGCGCGTTGCGACAAAAGTCAACGCGTGGCGACAAAAGTCAACGCACGGCGATTCGAAACCCTCGGGTAAACGCCGGTCAACGCGTGACCCTAGGTCAACGCCATTCAACGTGTGGCGATAAAAGTCAACGTGTGGCGACAAAAGTCAACGCGTGGCGACAAAAGTCAACCCACGGCGATTCGAAACCCACGGGTAAACGTCGGTCAACGTGTTACCCCAGGTCAACGCCGATCAGCGCGTTGCGACCAAAGTCAACGCACGGCGATTCGAAACCCTCGGGTAAACGCCGGTCAACGCGTGACCCCAGGTCAACGCCATTCAGCGCGTTGTGACAAAAGTCAACGCGTGTCGACAAAAGTCAACTCGTGGCGACAAAAGTCAACGCGTGGCGACAAAAGTCAACCCACGGCGATTCGAAACCCTCGGGTAAACGCCGGTCAACGCGTTACCCCAGGTCAACACCGATTAGCGCGTTGCGACCAAAGTCAACGCAAGGCGATTCGAAACCCTCGGGTAAACGCCGGTCAACGCGTGACCCCAGGTCAACGCCATTC
>BQKN01000077.1:53424-68267 GCA_022839385.1 Asparagus kiusianus | reverse complement strand
GGTCAACGCGTAACCCTGGGTCAACGCCGATCAGCGCGTTGCGACAAAAGTCAACGCATGGCGATTCTAAACCCTCACGTAACCCGGTCAACGCGTAACCCCAGGTCAACGCCATTCAGCGCGTTGCGACAAAAGTCAACGCGTTGCGACAAAAATCAACGCACGGCGATTCCAAACCCTCGGGTAAACGCCGGTCAACGCATGACCCCAGGTCAACGCCATTCAACGCGTGGCGACATAAGTCAACGTGTGGCGACAAAAGTCAACGCGTGGCGACAAAAGTCAACCCACGGCGATTCGAAACCCTCGGGTAAACGCCGGTCAACGCGTTACCCCAGGTCAACGCCGATCAGCGCGTTGCAACCAAAGTCAATGCACGGCGATTCAAAATCCTCGGGTAAACGCCGGTCAACGCGTGACCCCAGGTCAACGCCATTCAGCGCGTTGCGACAAAAGTCAACGCGTGTCGACAAAAGTCAACGCGTGTCGACAAAAGTCAACACGTGGCGACAAAAGTCAACACGTGGCGACAAAAGTCAACCCACGGCGATTCGAAACCCTCGGGTACACGCCGGTCAACGCGTTACCCCAGGTCAACGCCGATCAGCGCGTTGCGACCAAAGTCAACGCACGGTGATTCGAAACCCTCGGGTAAACGCCGGTCAACGCGTGACCCCAGGTCAACGCCATTCAACGCGTTGCGACAAAAGTCAACGCACGGCGATTCGAAACCCTCGAGTAAATGCCGGTCAACGCGTGACCCCAGGTCAACGTCGATCAGCGCGTTGCGACAAAAGTCAACGCACGGCGATTCCAAACCCTCGGGTAAACGCCGGTCAACGCGTAACCCCAGGTCAACGCCGGTCAGCGCGTTGCGACAAAAGTCAACGCACGGCGATTCGAAACCCTAGGGTAGACGCCGGTCAACGCGTAACCCCAGGTCAACACCATTCAGCGCGTTGCGACAAAAGTCAACGTGTTGCGACAAAAGTCAACGCGTGGCGACAAAAGTCAACGTGTGACAACAAAAGTCAACGCGTGGCGATTCGAAACCCTCGGGTAAACGCCAGTCAACGCGTAACCCCAAGTCAACGCCGGTCAGCGCGTAACCCCAGGTCAACGCCGGGCAGCGCGTTGCGACAAAAGTCAACGCACGACGATGAAGGTCAACGCGTTGCGACAAAAGTCAACGCGTTGCGATGAAAGTCAACGCGTTGCGACAAAAATCAACGCACGGCGATTCCAAACCCTCGGGTAAACGCCGGTCAATGTGTGACCCCAGGTCAACGCCATTCAGCGCGTTGCGACGAAAGTCAACGCGTTATGAGGAAAGTCAACGTGCTACGACAAAAGTCAACGTTTGATGATTCAAAACCCTAGGGTCAACGCCGGTCAACGCGTAACCCTAGGTCAACGCCGTTTTACGCGTTGCGACGAAAAGTCAACACACAGTGATCCGAAACCCCAAGTCAACACGATGTGACAGGGATAGTAAGTTCAAAAGTCAACCCAATGACACGAGCCAAACTCAACTCACCAGCTGTAGAGTCGAGATTCCGACGATGGCCAGGCGATAAACGGAGCGCCGGAAAAAACTTCGGTTATTCGTCAAAGCATCGGATAATTTGAAAATCGAAGGAGCCGAGAGTTGAAGCTAACCACAGGTCCTTTATGCTGACTAAAGGCTGGACTAATCATATCCAAAGTATTCCGGTCTCTTCTATAAAAGAAACGAGTCCGGAACACTTTGGAGGGGGTATTTGTAGGCATCAAAAATCGCCGATAGGTCCCCACGAACAGCTCAGTGTTAGAGAATGACGATAAACATCACTACCCGGTTCACAGGAGTTCGACTGACGTCGGTGAGCGCCTGAAGCGAATCGACAAGCTACGTGAGCCGACAGAATTTCGGAATGACGGGGATACGGACTGACCAGGAACCCCGCGACCGCTGTAAAAGGAGCAATGCCCTTCGTGTCCCATTCGCCCCACTAATAATCCAACCATCGGGATCGACAGAGCTCTTCGTCAGAATTCCAACGCATCCGAAATCACTCAAATCAGAGTTTGGACGAAAAGTCAACGGCGGAACAACGGCGGACAGTCTCGGACTGAACCGAGGCACCCGGCGGTGTCCCGGCGAGGTCGAAACACCCGAAGGGTGTCTTGGCAAAACCAAGACACCCCAGGGGTGTCTTGGCCAAGCCGAGACACCCTAGGGTGTCTCGGCTTGGCCGAGACACCCAAGGGGTGTCTCAAGTTTGTTACACGCCGAAATACCTTTTTGCACCCTAGGGCCTCCTCTTGCCTATAAATAGGACCCTTGGGCCTTATTTTTGTAGATCTGGAGTTTTGGAGGAGATCGGCGAAGCCCTGCTGCAGCGACGAGTGATCGAGCCCTCTACAGCAAAGGAGACTTCCTCTTCATTCCCCCTTCTCTTTTCCCTTAGTGTTGCCCCTTGGCGGTGATACTAAGAAGAGCAAATATCTCGATTTATCCGAGATAGGAGCTGTGGGTTTCTAGATCTCACGCGGATCGACGAAACTCTGCCGGATTTTCCCGGAACGGATCTGATCGACCGGCGGTCCACGGATATCAACATCCCCGTCACAGGCAAAAGACCCACGCAAGCAAGGACCGATAAACGGGACTTGTGTTTATTTTCAAGAGGGTTGTAATCTTTATTTCTTTGTTATTTGATTCATTGTAACGACTGAAGTTCTAATAAAATCAATGATGAAGGCAACTTTTCCTGAAAACAACAAGGTGATAAGCTCCATTTGAGGAAACAGTTTCTACCATAAATGGTCCCTCCTATTTTGTCTCAAACTTTCCTTTCTTTTTAGAATTCAAAATCATTGGGCGTCAAACGGCAAGAACCAAGTCACCTTCCTTCAATGTGCGGTATCTAACCCTTTTATCGAATACTCTAGAACTCTGAGCTTGATAAATCTCGATGTGTTGTTCAGCCAGTAGTCCATTTTCATCTAGCGCTTCCAGTTCTTCAAGACGTCGGCGTTGACTTTCTTCCGTTATCATGCCAGTTCCAAGTGCTATTCGCAGAGACAGAATTTGGATTTCTAATAGTAATACGGCTTCACATCCATATACTAAGGAATATGGTGTCACTCCTATCGGCATGCGAACCGTTGTGCGATAAGCCCACAAGCTTTGGCCCAACTTCTCATTCCAGTCTCTTTTATTTGTCGAAACCACCTTGGTAAGAATTCTGATGATGGTCTTGTTGAATGCTTCTGCTTGCCCATTAGTAGCAGGGTTATAGGCTGTTGAAGCAAAATTCTTGATCTTGAATTTATCACAGAATTAGGTGAAGGCTTGGCTAATGAACTGGGGCCCGTTGTCATGGACGATACGCCTCGGAATGTCGTATCTATATACGATGTGATGTTTTAAGAATTTAACAACATCACTCGTTTTAACTTCTCTTAACGGGATTGCTTCTGCCTATGTAGAGAAGTAATCAGTTATCGATAAAATAAAGCGATGTCCCTTGGAAAAGAGTAGGGTTATTGGGCCAACAATGTCCATACCCCATGTTTTAAAGGGCCACATAGTGGCTTACGGGTGAAGATGCTCGGGCGATCGATGCATGTAGTTAGCATGAATTTGGCAGGCATGACATCGTTTGGCATAGGCGACGGTGTCTTGTACCATGTTAGGCTAGTAATAACCCAATCTACATAGTCGGTCCCATAATTTAGGGCCAGGGTGATGAGCTCTACAAATGCCAACATGAGCTTCCTTAAGAGCTTCTTTTGCTTCTCTATTTGACAAACAACAAAGTAATAGTCCGTCATACGATCTTCGGTATAAAGTCTGAGATTGGGCATCATAGTAAAACCTAGGTGCTCATCTACGAATAGATTCTCTTTCCTTGATGTCTTCAGGCAATAAGCCATATAAGACATAATCAATGATCGGAAATCGCTAATCTTTAGGTTCGAGCATTGTAGGCTCATCTTCAATCACGTTGATCTGCAACACATACTTCGACTTGAACAAATGTTTGCTTGTCATGGTGATTTGTTGAGTAGCTCCTTTAGGTAGAGCCAATGTGGCTACAAGCGATGCTAATGCGTCGGCATAAGTATTCTTGAGACGGGGTACGTAGTCAATATAGAAACCCTTAAAAGATTCGGCCAATGTGATCACTGCTGTATGATAAGAGATGAGATCCTCATTTCTAACCTCATATTCTCCCTTCATCTGATTAAGGATGAGTTGCGAGTTGCCATTTGCTTTTAGGTGCTTCACCACCTGCTGTCTAGCTATATCAAGGCCAACCAAAAAAATATTGTATTCGGCTACATTATTAGAGCATGGCTCTGTTAGAGAAACGACCTGTGGTAGCACATTATTTTATGGAGAGATAAAGACTACCCCCACTCCGATAATAACTCGACCAGTAGGGCTTGCTCTTGCCACACCATCGAAATATAGTTTCCATACTTGCTCTTTAGAAACAACATTGGCTTCATATGTTTCATCTGGTTTGTCCTGATACAATTCCACCTTCCCCTTCAATGGATGGTTAGCCATAAGGTCATAAATAGCTTGACATTTTATTGTCTTTTGAGGTTTGAAAATAATATCATATTGGGAGAGCAATAATGCCCATCTAGTGAGTCGTCAGTTCAACGCGCTGGGCTGTGTCATGAATACCCGAATAGGATTGATCTGGGAAATGACATGTATGGTTTTCCCAACTAAATAATGTCGCATCTTTTGAACCGTGAAGACCAACACCAAACATTCCTTCTCAATAAGAGGATAACGAGGTTCAGCACCCGATAAAGTCCTACTGAGATAGTTGACAGCTTGTTCATGACCATTTTCATCATCTTGTGCTAAGAGTCCTGCCAATGCATGATTTGTAGCGCAGATGTATATCAAGAAAGGTTTGCCTAACTTTGGTGCGACCAATACAGGAAGATTGGAGAGGTATTGCTTTCTGAAAAGCTTCATCCCATATAAAGGATACCCCTTTCTTCATTAGCGTTGAGAATGGTTGGCATTTGCCTGACAGGTTAGAAATGAATCTACGAATATATGCCAATCGCCCTTGTAAGCCCTGAAGCTCCTTGAGATTTCTAGGAGTTGGTAGCTCTCAGATGGCTTTGACTTTGTCTAGATCAAGATGAATTCCGTTAGCTGTGACCAAGAATCTGAGGAATTTACCGCTAGCCATTCATAAGAATGACTTAGTTGGGTTCATCTTCAGTTGGTGTGCCCGCATTGTTTTCATTTAAAGTCGTCTTCATTATCGATTTCAATACAACTTTAAACGTTTACAATGAATTCAAATAACAAAAATAAAAATTACAACTCTCTTAATTTTGGTGAGACACATTGTTTTCATTTAGAGACACATTTATGTGTCTCATAATTTTGGTGAGACACATTGAAGTGTCTCACCATTTGCAAGACACATTAAGGTGTCTCGCAAATTTTGAGATATATCCGTTGTCTTATGTTGTCGTTTTGTCATTTTATGCATTCCGTCGCTTCATCATTTCATGCATACCGTCGCTTCTTTTTAGTATCGGATGGTCCTCTTTGACTTAGATGATGACATTAATTGTCTCCTCTTCATTTCGAACTGTATACGGGAACCTATAGGTAATTTTTAACACCTACAACCACAATAAGAAGCTTTAAGTGCATTCCTATTAGCGAACACCGATGTATTTGCTTGGGGGCTTAAAGACATATTAGGGATTTCCATAGAAGTAATGAGCCATGAACTCTCAGTAGACTAACACACTAAGCCAGTTCAACAAAGAAAAGACATCTCGGTCCGAAAAGACAGAAGGCGCCTATTGATGAAGTAGACGGACTCCTCAGAGCCGATTTCATCTGAGAGGTCTAATAGCCCAAGTGGTTTTCCAATGTGGTATTGGTGAAGAAAGCCCTTAACAAGTGGATAATATGTATAGACTTTACTAATCTCAACAAAGCCTACCCGAAGGATAGCTACCCATCCTTCGAATCGATCAGCTAGTCGACAGTGCATGTCATGAACTGTTGAGCATCATGGATGCTTCCTCAAGCTATAATTCGATTCTCAAGGTAGAACATGATCAAGAGAAAATATCATTCATTACAGACCAAGGTACCTATTGCTACAAAGTGATGCCTTTTGGTCTCAAGAATGTAAGCGCCACCTATCAAAGGCTGATAAACAAAATTTTTAAGCCACAACTCAACCGCAACGTAAAAGCTTATATGGACGACATTCTGGTAAAATCAAAACAGGCTTCGTCGCACATAGAAGATCTTGAAGAGACCTTCTCCGTTCTCTGACACTACCGTAGGAAGCTTAATCCAGCCAAGTGTGCTTTTGGAGTATAATTGGGCAAATTCCTTACGTTCATGATCACCCAAAGAGGCATTGAAATCAATCCTGAGAAGAAGCCCTTATAAAGCAACCACCCCAACCTCACACACGGAAGGATGTCTAGAGGTTGAATGGGAAGATAGCTGCATTGGGCGCTTTCTCTCAAAATCTGTTGAGAGGAAACAAGGAGTTTAAGGAAGGTAAGACACATGAATGTAGTGAAGCCTTAAGAGGTATCTCAGTACCAATCCTTTGTTAAGCTAACCCAAAGAAGGGGAAATCATGTACCTCTATCTAGCTGTATCCCCCAAAGTCATGAGCTCTATCTTAGTTCGAGAAGAATTGGTTATTTAGAAGCCTGTGTACTATGTTAACAGGATCATGAAGGCAGCCAAAGTAACTATCCTCTTATTTATAAAGCTTCCTTCACCCTCATCACTCCGGCTAGAATTCATCACCCCTATTTTTAGGTTCACACTATTATTGTACGAACGACTATGCCTCTGAAGAAAACACTTGGCAGCCCCACTACTTCAAGGAGAATGGTCACCTGGTCGGTCAAACTCAAAGAGTAAGATGTACAGTTCGAACCTAGGATGACAATCAAAGCACAAGCCCTAGCTGACTTCCTTATTGAATCGAACTCCTCCCATGATGAACCATCTGCACCCCTTCCGCCAGCTCAACCACAGCCTTCAACCTCTCAAACCTTCAAAGCATCTACCTCTCAAGCACATTGTAGCTTTGAGTATGATTCTTCAGAGTTCGCCTCGTGGTGGTTACTGAAGGTGGACGGGTCCACTGACGAAGTTGGCAGTGGTGTGGGAGTGGTCCTTCGTAGCCAAGATAGGGCAACATATGAATACTCCATTGGTTTTGATTTTTTAGCTTCAAACAATAAGGCCAAATATGAAGCACTTTTGGCAGGTCTTCGAGCCACCTTGGCAGTAAAGACCGAGCTCCTCTACATTCTAGTCGACTCCCAACTTGTGGTACACCAAGTAAATGAAGACTATGGCACTAATGACTTGAAAATGGTCCTATATTTAAAAGCAGTCAAGCAGCTATTGACCAACTTCACATATTTTTGAATCTCCCAAGTTGCCCACGCAATCTACGCTCGAGCGGACGCTTTATCTAAGCTCGAATGAACCAACTCAGGAGGCCAAGTAGGACCCATATACACGGATACCGTCAAGCTTCTGAGCATTATGGATACCCCTTCATAAGTCATGCAAACAGAGAATGAAAGTTCCCTAGAGAGGGTTGTTCGCGGGAAAAATTGTTTCTTTCATTGAAGTCATTGTCTCCTTAAGCAACTGTTTTTTGGTTACAAAAGATCCGGTCTTTTTATAAGATCCGGTTACAACAAGTTCAAAGAAAAATAAAAAGATTACAACTTACCTTTTTTGTGGAACAAATCACAAGATCCTGTTTTGCGGTCTCTTGCACTTGTGGGTTCTTCGCCTGCGCCGGGGTTAATCTGTGGACCACCGCGCGATTTAGATCCGGTCAGATCTACACGGTATGATGGGTATTATTTCGTGAAGGAAATAATAGCCGGGGGGATTAGTTCACCAAGGAAATAATCGCCCGAAGTAATCGAAATCGACCAAGCGAAATCGATACTCTTCTCGGGATCAAAAACCAAGTTTTGATCCGGAGGGTAGCCGTGTAGATCTCAGATCTGATCTCTCTCGAACTCCTGCCTTGTTTGGTGTGGATGATCGCCAAGAACCAGATCTGAAAGTTTAAGTCTTCAAAGCTTCAAAACTCCAAGGTTTAGATCTTAACCCAGCAGAGCTTCGCCTCCAAAAATTCCAACCTCCAAAACAATGAGCCACCAAGCCTATTTATAGGCACTCAGAACTGGGCTTTGGCCCAGGTGGCTCGGCTACCTTGGTGGCTCGGCCACCGAGCCACCAAAAGGTGGCTCGGCCGGCCACCTTGGTGGCTCGGCTCGGCCACCGAGCCACCAAAAGGTGGCTCGGTTTTGGCCGAGCCACCAATTGGTGGCTCGGCCACCGAGCCACCTAGAGGTGGCTCGGTTTTGGCCGAGTCCTCCAAATGTTGGTTTCTTTGTCGTTTTCCGGTTTCGTGGTTTATCCGAACTCTGATTTGTTGATCTGGACTCTGATTTGGCAGTCCGGATCCTGATTTGGCAGTAAATCCGCTTTGGTGTTTAACCTCGTCACCTTGTTAATCTGTTTCGTCGTATCTTACTTAGCTTCGATGTTGTGATCTAACGATCATGCTTGGATACATCGCCCGATGGTTCGTAGGTTTGTTGAATCATCGTGCCGAGCTGTGTTAAGGGACCTATAATCAGTTTTATATGCCTACAGATATCCCCTCCAAAGTATTTCAGCCTCATTCTTTTATAGAAGAGTCTAGAATACTTTGGATATGATTGTCCCAACCTTCAATCGGTGTAACGAGACCTTGGAATAGCTTCTATTCTTGATTCTTTCAATCCTCCAGGCTATTCGGTGCTTTGTTGAATGTCTGCAAGGGTTCCGGTGCTGCATTTATTGTCTGACCGTTGTCGGAATTTCGAACTTGAAGCTAATTCCTGATTTTCTGATCTTTAGCTCGTGTTTGTTGTTTCAACATAGAACTGACCATCGATTGTTGGCGTTGAGTCTTCATTTGCAACGCATTGTCCAGTGTTTTGACATAGTTTATACTCGGACGTCTGCTGGAGTCTCGAGAAGCAGTTTATACTCTTATACTTTTCGGAGTGTTGTTGAGTTATCCTTAAGAATATTTTTAGAAAAATACTCTCCAGAAACTTCTCAACAAAAATAGGGAATAGTTTATACTCGTATACCTTATTGGAGTATTGTTGAGGTTCGAATGAGTTGAATCGGTCTGATAATGCCCTAAAAAAAAGCAGTAATCAGGCTCAAAAAAAATCTTCCGACCCTTCCGAATATATGGGAGAGGGGTGAATAAATGAGGGACTGAACCGTCGGTCGATCTCAAGTCGTTTCGATACTCAGTTCAGCTTTAATTTGAATTTTGGTTCAAATCTGGTTCAAACTGGTTCAGAACTGGTTCAAAACTGGTTCAACCTGGTTCAGCCTGATTCAAGACTGGTTCAGGATTGGTTTAACCTGGTTCAGTCTGGTTCAGCTTGGTTTGGCCTGGCTCAGACTGGTCTGGTCTGGTTCAGCCTCCTTTGAACTGATTTATCCTGGTCTGGTCTGGTTCAGGACTGGTCTGGTCCGGTTCAGGACTGGTCTGGTCTGGTTCAAGACTAGTTCACTCTATAAAAGAGTCCCATTTTCCTCTCTTTAGGGCCGGTCCCCCTCTCTCCCTCTTTTGGATTTTTCTCTTCTCTCGTGCATCCTTTCTCCTTCAAACCCTAAAATTCATCTAAGATCTATCTTTCCTTTGGATCTTAGACTAAAAAATCCTTCAAAATCTTCATATAAAAAGTTTCTCTCAGGCCCCTCGAGCACGTGGTTCGAGCCTCCTTCAAGATCTGATTTTTATTGGATTTTCGAGCTTTTCTTCAGGTAAATCCTCCATAATTTTGGCATATTTCATGTTTAATTTAGTACATGAATTTGTGGGATTGCATATAAGGGTTAGGGTTGTGATTTGACGCCTCAAGCTCGCATCTCAGGGGGTAGAATTTGGAGATCTGAGGGGTTTAATTGAAATATAGAGGGGGTAAAATTTTAGGGTTAGAGTTTGTCACCCTAAGTAAAATTTTTATATCTGATCTCCTCTTTTATTTTGCAGATTATCATGTCGCATATCCCAAGAGGTCGATCCCCTACTGCGTCGGCTGATGGCGTGCTTTCCTCATACTCTGGTGAGCTCTCTTTTCGGCGTATTTCGAGATTTATAAATTAGTCCTTTTATCCCCATTTTGTTCTCCTTGGTGAGACAATCGGGAAGAGCCTTGATTCTCCTTGGTGAGGATTGACGCTTTAAAGATGGGTTTTGCTTGGTCAAAACCATATCTCAAAATAAATAAAGGGGGTGATTTGACGCTGCATTGTGCTTTATAAGGCAGGGATATACCCTATCTTATAAATGCATAATGTGGCCAAATCGTCTCACCCTTTATATGGCAGTGACTCTATCTTACCCATTCGTAAGATGAGTTTAACTTCCTTTTATAACTGAGACTAACAAATGTTTAATTGCTTGTCTCCAGTGGAATATCCCTCCAGAGCGTTCTCATCTCATGCAGTGGACGGGCGTCATGACGAGTATTATTCGACCTCCGATGATTTTTCACCCATTCCGCTTACTCTTCAGTTTGCTCCAGGCACGTCGACAGAGGTTGCCCAAGTGGTGAAGGAAGGTGAACATCGAGCTCTTCGACAGTTGATTACTGATGTGCCTTTCATGAAGGATACCAGCTCTGTTCAGCCTCTCAGGAAGACTGACTTTTTATTCGGTGACTCTGTGAAAGACCCCGCTGCAGTGCTTATTAATGCCGAGCAGTGGCTTCATAAAGATGGTGAGGGTTTTCTATATTTGCCTAAGATTCCTCGTCACCGTTCATTGACTGAGCTCAGGTGTCAGGCTGTGACATGGGAGATGTCGTGGCGTTTGACGGAGGAGCATAAGAGCGTTCACTATGGCTACATTACTCATCAGGCAGCTCCTGGTTCGAACAAGAGTCACATCGTTGGATTACGTCCGGGAGTATTAGGGCTGGATACACCGCCGCGTAACGAGTTTCTTGCCTCTGCTTCTACTTTGAAGAACCGTCTCGCTGACTTAGGACGGGAGATGCCTGTGTCACGTCACAGATTCTATGGCTGGGTCCATTCTACGGACAAGCTTTGGTGGGCTCGTTTGACGAACTATGTCTTGAACCGATGGAGCGAGGAGTTGCACGCTTGTGGTCTATATGCAGCTGTTCGTTCCACCATGTATGGTTTACCTGTCAGCGCTAAACATTTCTTCGCTTTGTACGAGCTTTATAACCCGGATTCGAACACTTTCCTGACTAGGCAAGGAGAGTTGGGCTTGGCTCTCCATGAGATGCACAAGATTTCCGGTTTGCCTATGGGCCAGATGTTATATCAGGAGTACTTTCCCTCCAACCATGAGTTGAGTCAGCTGAAGGACCGAATGCCCAACCGTTATGAGACTTTATGGGATCTCACATGTCACTACCATATTGCTTTGGTGCTGTCTGAGCCTTTAGCGAAGAGGACTAAGTCACATGTGAGTCTGAAGCAGTTCGCATGTTACTTGTTCAGAAATTTAGAGAGCACTTCTGGCGAGGCTATTTGTGAGCTGGCAACGCTTACTCCTTCAGAGGTTAATGGTCTACTGAAGAAGACTGACGCTCACTCCTATACCATTAGCAGTCCCGAGAGTGGCTTTCCTGCAGGGACCAAGTTTAAATCATTCTTATGGCATGCGACCACCTTGATTCAGCCGATGACCCTTCTTGCCGGTTACCTCGCTATCTGGTTAAAGAAATACGTGGTCCCATATCAGTCCGGTGACATTTTGCCATTGGAAGTGCTCTACCCAACGGTTCAGCTTGCCTACAAAAAGGAACTTTTGCTTCTTCCGGTGATGGTAGCTAACATTCATCGAGGGCTTCGACAGATTTCTAGGGCTTTCACACAGAAAGAAGATGAACCGTCGGCTCGAATTCCTATTACTAAGGTGGAGCTTCCATACACTTATTTGATGGCTTGGTTCGTCCTTCATCGTTCTGATATGATGTCGGTACCCAACACCACAGACCGCTCTGTTCCCCTACTACAGTTGTTTGAGAATGGCAGGTGGGAGGGGCGAGGATTCCTCGACGTCAGGAAGCAGCTACAGGTCCATAAGTGTTGGGCATTTTCCACTTGCTTCCCGCAGTTCTTTAGCCGATACGGCGAGTGTTTGATTGACGAGGAGAGACCGAGGGAGTACCAAAATCATTTAGATATCGGCTGCTTTAATTGGCTAGTGAACATTAGGCCGGGTTATCTGACCTTCCGGGTGAGGAATCAGTGTTTTATAGAGCCATATCTACCCTGCCGATTCGCTCGCCAGCTATGACCAGCTTTACATCGGGAACCCACGTCAGCAGCTTCGGACTCACGGAGGTCTGGTGGACGGTCTTCGGGCATGGCTGTAGACCGTGACGGGCTGCACTGGTGCTAAGTTTAGTCTCCCGAGTGCTGAGTGTCAGTTAAAGCTCACATACTTAAGCTGCAGGTGGTTGTTAGCAGCTAACAAAACCGTTCCTGTGAGGTTGATTGCAGAGTTAGTGGCTGAGGAAGCTTCTCAGGCTGATTCTCGTGCGATTCAAGAAGATGCTCGGTCACAGAGGATGCGGGGCAAGACTCGTCGAATCGACGAAGAAGGAACAAAGACCTTTAATTCTGCTGAAGAGACCTCAGGCGAAGATCCTGAAGATTACGAGGAATATTTCGAGCGAGGTTAATCACCCATCTTTTCTCTCTGTTCTCCAGAATTATTAGTTTTAACAACTGTTTGATGTTTTAGGGACAGTGGCTGATGAAGAAGAAGAATTCCGTCCTTTTACCCAGGCGAGACCTCCGATTGTTGTCCCAGCTGCTAGGCGGAAGAGACTAGCCCACAAGCCATGTGCAGATCCACGAGCACCTGAGGTAGATTTGGCTGGTGATGATCCCGCTAGCGACGAAGGTAACATCTACCCTATAGACCATCCTCTTGATCATTCAGAATTTTGAGCTCATGTTTTTTCCTCTTTATATAGGAGAGCGTGAGGAAGGCGAGATGAGTCTCGATCCTACTACTCATGATTTTGCATTTTCTGGTGAGCCTGACTTACCACACCAGGTAGAAAAACCTGCAGAAGCTACCGATATTAGGGAGACTATCAATGTAGGACCTGATTCAGCGAATCTAGGTACATCTACAATTGACAATATATCCTTTAGATGGCAAACAAAGGAACGGAATGATTCAAAATTGATGCCTCCCTTAATTGTCTTTATGCTTTTGCTCTTTCAGATAAATTGCAGGGGGAAAACGTGGACCTTGGGGGTAGAGAGGCTAACACATCCGTAAGAGGTAACTCATTTCCATTGATCGTAGTCTCTTTACTCTTCCCTCGCATTTATATTTTCTTGTGTCAGATTTTTCGACTGATGATTTCGATGAGGAGGGTTTGCTTGTGGACACTCCTATGCTCCACTTCATGTACGGCTCTCCTCAGATTGATGACCACATGCCTGAAGATATGTTTCCTAAGTCTACACTCCCCAAGAATTCCGAGGATTGTCCTCTTGAAGGTACGTGCCTCTTCTCAGGTTAATTATAGGACTAGCCATTTTGTGACTAATGCAGCTATAAAGTGATGAATCTGAAAATTCCATTTTGTGTTCGACAGAAGCTTTTGTTGAGACTAATCCTGTTGAGCCGGCTGTGAGACCAACTACACCAGTTCATACATCAATAGCGGTTACACCTCCACTACCCCCAGTGACTCAAGGTGAAGAAGGTATGAATTAATCGACTGAGAAATGTCATTTATTTCCTCATCAAGGCTTTTTGACGGATTTCCCCTTTTTTGTGTAGGGTCTTCTTCTCGGCTTCATGTTCTTGTGAAGGAGTTGTTATCAGACAACGATACTGAGAAGATCGTCATCTGCATAGAAGTTCGTTCCTTCTTCTCTTTTGTGAACACTATGATCGGCAAGTTTTTCCACGACGGACTCTTCCTTCACCAATTCAAGCCTTTCCTTGACCCCAGAATAAATTCAATAAGGGATGCAGGATATCCGGATCTGGCGAAGGCTATAGTTGATGACCTTGATTGCCTAGAGCACGAGCTTCAGATGTTACGTGAGCTCCGTGATGCGAGTGCCTCTTCATTCATTGCTGCCGAGTTGGATACTCGCTTACAGACATGGCGCGATACTCGAGTTCTTGCTGAGTTCGAGATTCAGGTGCAGCGGGATCGGGTGGATCGAGTTGAAGCTAACCTTGCTGTTAGATAATCTTCACTTGCCGATCTTGACTTTTCTATTACCTCTTACGAGACCAAGATAGAACAGCTCAGAAGAGAGCTTCGTGAAGAAGAGGAGACTTTGAGTATTCTTCAGATGACGAAGGTACAGGATCAGCAAGCCCACATTGCCTTATCTGAGGAGTTGAAGTCTTTGAAGCAGAAGCTGGTTGAGACGGAGGAGGTTGCTGTGAAGACTCTAGCCAACACTGAAGAGTCCATCAGAGCGGAATTGGAGGATGAGCTTAGGCAAGCTTATGATGAGAAGCTGTCTAAGATTAGTCAGTAGATTTTTAGCCATGGGCTTGATGTATGATTTCTTTTGCTGGATATTTTGACTTTTGATCCTCTTAGTGGACATGGTTTTATTTTTATATTTATTATGATTTCTCACTCTGTTTGGAATGATTAACCATAATACTCATAGGATTTTTGGCAAACCCTCAGCCCTCAACGGATTTGATAAGCCTTTACCGACTACCGTTTGAGTCGGGCTAGCATGCGGATTGTCT
>BQKN01000077.1:22955-53414 GCA_022839385.1 Asparagus kiusianus | reverse complement strand
CGACTACCGTTTGAGTCGGGCTAGCATGCGGATTGTCTAAATCCGTTCCGCATGTAACGTTGTGCTAAGAGAGTGAATTCTCTGAGACTTTATGCTACGATTTTGAATACGTAGACTTCGCCATTGTTATGGGAATAGGCTACCCAGCAATGTGTATTAGACGCTGACTTATCCCTATTTAGGCTTCGGGATAAAGGTCCCCAGAATTAGGTTCTGGTGTCTTCTTAGATAGTAAAAGACTAACCTGACGACGCGTGTTAGGCGTCGGCCTATCCTTTCTTAGAATTCAGGATGAAATTCCCCATGCGTGTAAGGCATGGATTTTCGTGTTATTAATAACAACATGCCACAATGTTTAATATGTGGGCGAGTGTTCATTTTAACGGTTAAGAACTAACCGGTAGCGCGGGTTAGGCGCAGACTTATCCCTGCTTAGGTTTCAGGATAGGATACCCCAGAATCGAACTCTGGTATCTTTTTCTACGGAGAAAGACTAAACCGGCAGCGCGTGTTAGGCGCAGACTTATCCCTGCTTAGGATTCGGGATAAACTTCCTAGGATGAATCCTAGATTGATAAATTCTTGGAAAAGGTTGGTGAGGAAAGGAAGAATTTTATATTCTATTTCCCGGTCTTCTTTTAGGGTGAAGGCGAACCCGAATACAAGGAAGGGAGAATTTTATATTCTATTCCTTGATTCTGGAAAGGAAGAATTTTATATTCTATTTCCAGCGCAAAAGAAACTAGAAGTGGGATCTCCACTCCGAGAATCTGGAAGATCTAGATTCTCCTACCTTTTATAGGATAGGTTATCTAGTTTGAAGATGAGTTTTTCGTTTATCGAAATGAAATTTCAACTTCGGCTATAACCATGAGGAGGTTTAACCAAAGAGAAAAAGAAGGGAGTTCTTTCGTTTATCGAAAGGGGACTCTGAACTGAAAGTGGACCTCTTGTTCGTGAAAAGAATCAAGAGGGGAAATTGCTGGCGGTTTGGGCCAAAAAGACACCTTTGGTGGACTCACTGTCAATTAAAATTGACCAGTGAGGGATTTTGGTGGTAAAAATGATTTTGGGTTATCCTCTAGAAAATTAAGTGTAATATTCTTTAAGGAACTTCCCGGTAAATGGGTTATCCTAAATGTACTAAGGATAATATTTTTTCAGGAACTTCTCATTTATTGGCATTAATTGCCTGACGCCCTCTAGAGAAATCAGGCGATATGCGCCGTTTGAGTAGACTGTGTCTATCACAAATGGTCCTTTCCATTTGGGTTCGAATTTACCTTTCTTCTTGGAGTTGAGGATTATCGGTCGGCGAGCAGCGAGGACCAGATCTCCTTCCTTGAAGCTTCTCTGTCGGACTCTTTTGTTAAAAGCCCTAGATATTCTGGCTTGATAAAACTCAATGTGTTGTTGAGCTTCCAAGCGCTTTTCATCCAACATTTCGAGTTCTTCGAGACGTTTCTGATGTTGTTCTTCCATCGTCATCTCAGTTGCAAGAGCGATCCGAAGGGATGGGATTTGGATTTCCAATGGCAGCACCGCTTCACATCCGTATACCAGCGAATATGGGGTAGCTCCCGTAGGTGTGCGTATGGTAGTACGATAAGCCCAGAGTGCTTCACCAAGTTTATCATCCCAGTCTCGTTTATTGGTCTTCACGAGCTTTGATAGGATTTTGATGATCGTCTTGTAGCTTCAGCTAATCCATTCGAGGCGGGATAATAAGCTGTTGACGAAATATCTTGTATTTTGAACTTGTCACAAAACCTGACAAAAGCGTTGCTTATGAACTGTGGACCATTGTCATGATGATCCATCTTGGCACGCCATGTCGATATATGACATGATGTTTGATGAAATTGATGACGTTGTTCGTCTTCACTTCTCTAAGCAGAATCGCTTCAGCCCACTTTGAAAAGTAATCTGTGATTGCGAGAATGAATCGATCACCTTTGACTGAAGGGGGAAAAATAGGACCGACAATGTCTGTCCCCCATGTTTCGAATGGCCAAGACGTGGTTGACGAACGTGTGTAAACGCTCCGGTGGTTGGTGCATATAATTTGCATGTACTTGACAGGCGTGATATTCTCGGGCGTATTTGATTGCATCAAGAACCATTGTCAGCCAAAAATATCACATTCTCCTGATACGATCATACAGCTTGGGACCGGGCTGATGCGCACCGCATTCTCCTCCGTATGCTTCCTTAAGAACTTCTTCTGCTTCTTTGTTCGAAAGGCATCAGAGTAACAAACCATCGTACCCTCGACGGTATAATGTATGAGTCTCGGTATTATAGAAGAATCTTGGTGCTCTTCGGCGGATTGATTCCTTTTCTTTTACATCTTCTGGCAAAATACCATATTGGACGTAGTCAATGATAGGAAAACGCCAATCTCGGGACTCAGACTCAATTTGAGTTGAGTTCACCTCCTTGGCTTTTATGTTTTTATCATCTTCCTCTTCGATATCCATATTGTATATGGGTATGCAAAGTTGATGCGATCTTACTGTGACTAGCAGTTCAGTTTTGGGAGGCTGCGCAAGTGATACCGCTAGTACTGTCAGTGCATCCGCATAAGCGTTCTGGAGATGAGGGATGTATTCAATAAAGAATTCTTCAAAAGAATCTGCCATTTTGACGGCCTCCTGGTGGTACGGAATCAGGTCTTGGTTCCTGACTTCATACTCTCCACGGACTTGGTTGACTATCAATTGAGAATCCCCAAAAGCTTCGAGATATTCGACCCCCAGCTCCTTGGCGAAGCTGAGTCCAATGAGAAGCGCGTTGTACTCGGCTACGTTATTGGAACACGGACCAGTCAGTGAATAAGCCCGAGGCATTACATGCTTCCCCGGGGAAAATAAGACAACTCTAACTCCGGAGGAGACCTTAGGACATCCGGGGGTTACTGCCACATTAACTGCTCTCGAAGCACCGTCAAAGTATAATTGCCATACTTGTTGGTGTGATGTAGTGTTAACCTCGTGGGTTTCATCCGGCAAGTCATCATATACTTCTGTCGTATCTATTGTCGGGTTTGCCACCAAAAGATCACAAATCGCTTGTCCTTTGACCGACTTCTGCTGTTTGAAGTGCAAATCATACTGGGACAAGAGAAGGGCCCACTTCGCTAACCGCCAATTCATCGAACCCGGTTGAGTCATAAATACCCGTACTGGATTAACGTTAGAAATGATGTAAATCGTCTGTCCGACCAAGTAATGCTGCATCTTTTGCATTGCGAATACCAATGCGAGGCATTCTTTCTTAATAATCGGATATCGAGACTCGGCGCCTACCAAGGTCCGACTTAGGTAATAAACTGCCTGTTCGTGACCGTTATCATCGTCTTGTGCTAATAAAGCACTTATTGAGTGGTTCATCGCCTTGAGATAAATCAAGAACGGTATACCTGATTTTGGTGCAACGAGAACAGGAGGATTCGTCAGATATGTTTTGATATCTTCGAGTACTTTTTGGCAGGCGTCGTCCCAAATAAATGACACCCCTTTCTTATTTAGCTTAGAGAATGGTTGGCACTTCCCAGAAAGATTTGAGATGAACCGCCGGATGTAAGCCAAACGCCCTTGCAATCCTCTGAGCTCTCTTAGATTTCTAGGGGGTTGCAATTCATGTATCGCCTTCACCTTATCAGGATCGATATGTATACCTTTAGTAGTGACGACGAATCCAAGGAATTTTCCGCTGGACATTCCAAGGAAAGATTTAGTGGGGTTCATCTTCAATTGATGACTCCGCATGAGATCGAACATCGTCTTCAAATCCTTGATGTGATCTTCTTTGTTGCGGCTTTTTACAACCAAATCATCAACGTAGCACTCGACTGTTTTCCTGAGATGTTCTTGAAAAATCTTAGTCATTGCTCGCTGGTATGTGGCGCCTGCATTCCTTAGACCGAAAGGCATCACCGTGTAGCAAAAGACACCGAGGGGCGTTCTGAACGCTGTATGCTTATCGTCATCCGGGTGCATCTTGATCTGGTTATATCCTGAAAAGCCATCCATAAAAGACATTCTCTCAAATCCGCACGTATTGTCGATGATGACGTCCGTGATTGGGAGAGGAAAGTCGTCTTTTGGACATGCCACATTCAGGTCCCTGAAGTCGATGCAAATCCTGATTTTACCATCCTTCTTCATAACGGGAACAATATTGGCTAACCAGTCTGGATGTTGCTCCTCTCGGATAAATCCTGAGTCGATCAATTTCTTAACCTCTGCCTCAATGGCTTTCATAATCTGCGGACGAAACCGTCTTTGCTGTTGTTTGACAGGTTTGGCATCCGACTTGATATCGAGGCGGTGCATTGCCACATTAGGGTCGAGCCCTGGCATGTCCTCATAGTTCCAAGCGAAGACGTCAATGTATTCCCTGATGAGAGCAATTAATTCCTCCTTCTCATCCGGGGGAAGACTATCACTGATGAATATGGGCTTTGGGTTGGCCTCGTCGCCCATGTTGATTTGTACTATTTTATCTTCAGTAGGGGGTTCCCTCTGTTCAAACCTATCACCGTACTGCATGTTCAGGTGATGAACTCATGGGTCTTCCCATGTTAGCATTTGATCGTCGTCCTCCATTGTGGATGGATCAGCTGTAGCCATGTTCATCATTAGGGCTTTGAATACTCCCCCCAGACTTATATCGGAATCCCACTCCGAGGAATCTGACGAGTACCCATCTTTGTATTGCCCAGACGCTTGGTTACTGATTAACCAGCAACATTCATCTTCTGAAGAAGAGACATATCCTAATCTTCGTCTGAATTTATAATAATCATCCGGTTTCCCTTCTGGTACATACGGGAACCTCGATCGAAGTATAAACCTTCTCCGAGTGTGAAATCATATCCCTGTTTTTCCATGAGCTTGCGCGCTTCCGGACTATACTTAGATAAATGTCGACCAGGTTTGTCATCATTCTCATCTTCCCTTAAGAAATGATCAGGTAATGGAAAACTTTCTCCTTTACCGTAAATCACTTCTTTTTCGCCTCCTATTTTGGCAGGAACGATCAGGGTTGTTCCGAAAGAATGTTGGAAGTGTTTCTTTGTTATATAGGACGATTGAAGTGGTGTATATAAGTCGGGATTATCATACAATCGCTTTATCACATCATCAAGAGACAGTGAGTACTCTAAATCATCATTTATTTCATTATTGGTAAGTTGCCAGTTACAACTACCATCTGACGATTATTCATCATCAAGATTGATTACCAAGGGTACAATGTCGTTTAAAACAAAACCTCCATCGTAATCAAATCCAGCTTCGGTATCAACTTCTTCTCCGCTGTCCGTGCCCTGGGCCGATGGTTCAGTATCGGATTCGTTTCCATAAAGGAGAGAATCAGTGAAATAATTCTTAAACCCTTTGAATGGTTGCTTATCCGCAACCATCGTCCTAATTTTACCATCAGTGTCGACATATTTCAAACATTGATGGAGAGTGGAGGGAATTATAACGTTACTATGGATCCAAGGTCGACCCAATAGTAAGTTATATGAAGTCTCGGTATCAATTACATAACATGTGACTTCCGTCTTCAAATCACCCATTTGACATTTTATCCGAATCTTGCCCAAGGGTCTTGACCCGCTAGTGTTGAATACATAGATAACAGTGCCTGTGGACGCCAACTTACTAACTGGAATGCCGAGGCTATGCATCAAGCGAAGCGGCATAATACTCACAGCGGAACCCGGATCCACTTGGATTCGGTTGACTTCGCTGGAGCCAATGTACCCGATAAAATATAGAGGTCGATCATAGTTCGAATTCTTCGTCTGCATATCCTCTTTGGTGAATGTAATGCAGGAAAGGTTTTTAGCCGCTATATTGCAGTGTTGAATCAACAGTTCTGGCTCTTCAGGTACCGGCTTGATCTGAGTGAGGAACACTTCTGAATTAGCCAAGGCTTCTTGCAAGGCTTCCCTGGTTTCTTTAGACAACCGTAGCAACTCATACAATGTTATCCGTACTGGAATGTTAGCTAGTTGAGCCATGATATCGAAGATGCGCGGAGTGTTCGAGCTCTCCGGTTTATCTCTTCCAATCGGACAATTGAAACGAGACTGCTTCGGATTCTGCACCTCTTGGGGCCTCTTTTCTTTCTGTTTATCAACCGGCTATCGTCGAGCTTCTTTAACCGGTTTAGGAGCCGCAATCATCCCCAGTTCCGTGAGAGTTTTGGCTGGTCCCCGTTTAGTCACCCCCTGCTCAGCTACCTGATCACTAGGTGATGGATAGTTGAAGTGATACTGATTTCCGCTTCTAGTGGCAAAAACTTCTTGTTCTTCTTCGGAGAGCGGGAAAGTAGGAGCTTCATCACCATCCTCTTCGAAGATCGCGGAAGTAGCGTTGCAGGACTTGCCTTTACCCTTTCTGGTCAAGGAAGTCGTCCACTGATCGTCTTCAAGAAGATCAGGATGGACCCAGAGGATTTCGCCGTTTGGGGCTGTATGTGGTACAAGTACTTTTTGGCGCTGTCCGTATGGGTCGTCGTTTACTGTCTTCATTCCTACTTTGGAGATGCGTTCTGGTTTAAACCATGTTATGGGCACTGATCCAAAGCTAATTGATACTGCATTTGCTCCTACATTCTTGGACGGCTTCGGGGTTATGACGCCCACATCGATTAACGCCTGGATCTTATCCTTAAGATGGTAGCATGACTTTGTAGGGTGATGGACCGCTCTATGGTATGCGCAATACCTCGGATCCGTCACTTTGCTGGCCCCTTCTTGATCCACAATCGCCGGCAGCTGGATTTTATTATTCTCCAACAGGTACTTAAAGATGACGGGAACTTCATCATCTTTGAAGGAGTAAACTTTAGGAAATCTTGGCTCCAAAGATTTCTGCTTCTGAGGCCGTTGTCGCCATTGCGACTGCGATTGTTGTGGTGCTTGTTGCTGTGGCTGTTGCTGAGGTTGCAATTGGAAAGTTTGATTAGCATCAACTGCATTAGCATGTGCCTTACCTTTCCCTCGTGGGTTGAAATTCTGTGTTGGAGCATTTGTCGCCTGTTTGCCTCTCTCCGCCTTCTTCCTTCTGAGGAATCGCTCGGCTTGCTCTCCTCGAACCTTCAAATCCTTCTAGGTTTTGGACGGTGCTGTCCCCATCGCTTCCAACACGTCCAATGAGAGGTTGTTATGGTAAGTCTGGAGAATGAATTCCTCAGTGATCGGGTCCCGATAGTTCATCGCCTTGTTCCGGAACCTTTTGACGAAGGTATCAACTAATTCCCCGTCTTTCTGTTTCTCGTCAAGCAACGACCCGATGGATATCTCTGTGTCGTCGTCGAAGAAGTTGGTGAGGAATTTAGTCTCCATGTCATCCCAGCTATTCACGCTTCCTGGCTTGAGGCGACGATACCAATCGAAGGCGGCTCCACGAAGAGTGCCAACGAAGGACCGTACCATCAGAGGCTCATTACCAGAAATAATCCCTAAGTGTGATTTAAAGTAAATCAAATGCTGAGTGGGTGAACCCTTCCCATTAAACGGCGTGAAGTTAATTAGATTGAACTTCGCCAGATACGGGATTGATTCCCATTCTCTTGGGTATGGACAAGGAATGCCCGTCTTCTTCATCTCTTGAGCGGAAATCAACGTATTGATTTTGCTCTCGAGGTTTTTAATCTTTAAATTTTCACCTGTATTTTCGTTGGCATTCTCATTACCACCCCCTGCATTAACGGGAGGATTATTGGCATTGTGAGCTTCATCCGCATGTGCGTCCTCATCTTCCTGATTCACCTGGTTATGACGACTTGGTTCGCCTTGTCGGTTTGTCAATGCTTGGATTTGTTGGTCATGTATTTCTCTCATATTCTGCATGGCCATCTGCATTTCGAACCTGAAGCTCTCCTGTTGTTTGGCCATGGCTTCTTCGAGCATCTTGGCCACTTGTTCCGCACTTATCATAAGTGCCTCGCGGGGTTGTCCCTCACTGGATACTGTATTATCTGATGCGACCGCAGAGCCGGCATCCGATTCTTCATCTTCTGACGGTAATCTTGTCCAAATCCTACCATAAGTTGCTCGTATGATGGCTCCAGACTGCAGATGGGTTACACGTCGGGGTGCTTCCGGAATCGACTCGGGATTATCCCGTGTCGATGTCCCTTTGCTGGTCATATTAGTGGTGACCCTCAGAAATTCTCCATCTTCGACTACCGTTCTTCTTCGTCGGAAACGCCTAGGTCTTGGTTTTGGCGCTTCGGTACTGAGCCTTTCGAAAACCGAAGTTCTTTCGGGGACTATCTTGATACAGTTGCACTCAGACAATACTGCTCGAATGAGTTTGGAACAGGGGCACTGAGTTTCTAGTTTTCGAGGACTCCTTTTTCTGGTTTTACTTGCACCGCCAACACGATAGTACAACTCGTCGGTTTGAAGGTCAGAGTAATCTATCGTGTGTTGGCACGACTTCTCAGGTATAACGCTATCATCATCAGATGACAACGCTTCCTTCTGAGGGCGAACTGCCTTCTTTGGGCTTTCAAGAGTCACGCGTCTCGACACGCGCCTTTTTGGGCGTGAGTTTTCGGCGGGCTCTTGGACTTCAACGCGCAAACTAGTGCACGCAGTTGACATGAACTCCTTGTCATGTTGAGGGTGGGGGCGACCCCCAGCATGTTGAGTCGTTCGGGGCTTCTTTATTGGGCCCAAACGTTCTTGAATTGGAGCTTTACATCGCTCATCGGGAAGTGGACCGAGACGCTCCAAAACTGACTTCCTTCTTCGGGATGGTCCTGCGAGATCCCCCGGAGCAGCTGTGGGGATTATCGGCGACATAGGTTGGTTCGCTGAAGGTTGAACCTTTGTTGAAGGCTGCAATGGTTGTTCCTTCGCCTGAATCGCCACTTCAGACTTTGGCCTCCATACTTGGCGAGTTGGTGGCGGCTTTTTGGCCACTTCTTTCTGCCGTCTTCTGCGGGCTTCTTGGACTTGAGCCCGTGCCTGCGCTGACAGCGCGCGGCGCTTGCGAATGCGCTCATCCAGTGTCGAACGATTCCATTTGACACGGATCCATTCATTCGTTGGCGGCTTGGAGGAGCTGCCATTCATTGGTTGTTGAGGCTGTTTGCCTCTCCTGTTCTTCAAATCCGTGTTGTAGCGGATTCCGTCAACGGACTCCAGCGCTTTTGCGAATTGCCGCACCAAGCGTTAACGTCATCTCTGGCGGGCTCTCTTTGAAAGAGTCGCTACGCCTTCAGCGAAGGAAGAGTTGGCCAGAACAGATCTGACCTGGTTGGAGGTTGGTGGAATTTCACCCGATGCAACTTCGGCATCAATCGGGGTGAGATCTTCGTTGGTATTCTCTACTTCTTCACACCAACGGACTTTTCTCCTGGATGAGAACTTCAGAGATTTCTTGGACTTGCGAGGGGAGGTGGATCCGGATGAGGATGACAGATACTCCTCGAACTTTTGTTGGTCGAATTCATACTCGACCTCCTCCTCGACCGGGATTGAGATCCGCGGCTGCGATGCAACGATCTCGGCAGCGAGATTGGTGGCTCCCACTGTTGTCGCCAGATTGTTCGCGGGAAAAATTGTTTCTTTCATTGAAGTCATTGTCTCCTTAAGCAACTATTTTTCGGTTACAAAAGATCCGGTCTTTTTATAAGATCCGGTTACAACAAGTTCAAAGAAAAATAAAAAGATTACAACTTTCCTTTTTTGTGGAACAAATCGCAAGATCCTGTTTTGCGGTCTCTTGCTTGTGTGGGTTCTTCGCCTGTGCCAGGGTTAATCCGTGGACCACTATGCGATCTAGATCCGGTCAGATCTACACGGTATGACGGGTATTATTTCGCGAAGGAAATAATAGCCGGGGGGATTAGTTCACCAAGGAAATAATCGCCCGAAGTAATCGAAATCGACCAAGAGAAATCGATACTCTTCTCGGGATCAAAAACCAAGTTTTGATCCGGAGGGTAGCCGTGTAGATCTCAGATCTGATCTCTCTCGAACTCCTGCCTTATTTGGTGTGGATGATCGCCAAGAACCAGATCTGAAAGTTTAAGTCTTCAAAGCTTCAAAACTCCAAGGTTTAGATCTCAATCCAGCAGAGCTTCGCCTCCAAAAATTCCAACCTCCAAAACAATGAGCCACCAAGCCTATTTATAGGCACTCAGAACTGGGCTTTGGCCCAGGTGGCTCGGCCGGCCACCTTGGTGGCTCGGCCACCGAGCCACCAAAAGGTGGCTCGGCCGACCACCTTGGTTGCTCGGCCTTGGCCGAGCCACCAATTGAGCCACCTAGAGGTGGCTCGGTTTTGGCCGAGCCCTCTAAATGTTGGTTTCTTTGTCGTTTTCCGGTTTCGTGGTTTATCCGAACTCTGATTTGTTGATCTGGACTCTGATTTGGCAGTCCGGATCCTGATTAGGCAGTAAATCCGCTTGGGTGTTTAACCTCGTCGCCTCGTTAATCTGTTTCGTCACATCTTACTTAGCTTCGATGTTGTGATCTAACGATCATGCTTGGATACATCGCCCGATGGTTCGTAGGTTTGTTGAATCATCGTGCCGAGCTGTGGTAAGGGACCTATAAGCAGTTTTATACGCCTACAGGGGTGAATAGGGTATTTGCTAATCTAATCGGATTTCGATGTCAAATTAAAAACTTATTAACTAATATCCTAGCAATAAGATGTATAATGAGATATATGCAAGGATATAGAATTAAACTAAGGGTGATATAAATATGAGACAAAAGACGATATGAAAATATACAAGAGAATGAGTGCGCCAATGTCAAACACAAACACAAGCAAATAATCATGGAGTTTGGTCACCCTCAACCAACATCTCCGCACCTCACCCTTGAGGAGAATCTCCACTAATCACCAAAATAACTACACACTTGGTTTTCCAAGTTCACCGAAAACTTTTATAATTCACACGATGCAATCACACAATACACTCCTCATGATGCAATCACACAATACACTCCTCTAAGATTTGGCCTAGCCCGTGTCACCTTCCTCAAGTGCTCAGAATTACAACCACTCCTTAGGATTTACAACTGATATCACTCCTCTTGGAATTGACCATGTCTCTCACCAACCACTCTTCTAAGTATCCTTGCGTATTACAACGTGATCTCAACAATTAAGGCACGAGTAAATTTGTTTGTTCTCTAATACAAGGATGAGAACTAAGTGTAATCTTACTCTCAATGACCCAATCACAACCCAAATATATAATATGTGAAATACTAAAAGCTCAAGTGGGTGCGTGTGCAATCAATGAGCAAAACGAGAATTAAAATCAAATCAATCTAGCATAAGAATATGAGGATCAAAAGTAATAAATAGCTAGAAGATGAGTTTAGCAAAACTTCTCTAAAACGAAGAGAGATGAGGATTTGAAGATGAATGCCCAAAGTCGAAATCAATCTCCTTCTCTTTGTGAAACTTTCTTCACATTAAACACATTTAAACTCTCTTGAAAACTCAGCAACAAACAGCCCAAAACCTTATTAAAACCCCTTGGAAAAGACCAAGGCAAAATGGGTATGTTTGGGTCAAAAGTTGATCTTTTCATTGTCATTGAATCTATTACAACTTTACTCGTTACAATAAACTCGAATAAAATAAAAAGTTGACCTTTTTATAAGATCTCCTTACACAATAAAAATAAAAAGTTTACAACTATATCAAACTAACACAGAGAGATCGTTTATCAGTCTTCTACTTGTGCGGGATCTTTGCTTGTGCCGGGGATGTCGATATCCATGAACCACCTACGGATCAGATCCGGTTGTCGGAAAATTGACAGAGCTCCTACTTCACTAAGGAAGTATTCGCTTGAAGCGCTGAAATCAACCAAGCGAAATCAGTAGCTCTTCTCGAGATTAAGACCAAGCCTAATCTCGAGGAACGGACGGACAGGGGAATACGGGTTCAGATCCAATGAAAGCCTTCCTATTTATGTTGAAGTTCGCCGGGATCTAACTTGCCCTCTGAAATTCGTGCTCCACTCTCCAATTCGACAGCGTTTCACCCTCTTGATGTCCGCCCCGTGAAATGAGCCCCTAGGTCTGTATTTATAGGCTTTGGTTGAGGGGTTTTCGTATAAGAATGAGTGATTTGGCCTTATCTTCAGTTAATAACGGCCTAACCATGTTTGTAGATAATATTAAGTCAGTTGGGAACCCTTGGAACAGATAAGTCCTACGAAAAATCGCTTTGAAACCGTGAAAACACGTCCGGGGGTCAAAACAGCATAGGGGCACGGGTCGGCGCAGTCTGACCCGTGCTTACGCGGGTCGGACGGATCCAACCAGCACGGGTGCGGGTCGGACACCGTCGACCCGCGCTTGCGCTGGTTGGGCACCTCCGACCCGTGCTGGCGTGGGTCGGGCACCTCCAACCCGTGCTGGCGCGGGTCGGGCACCTCCGACCCGTGCTGGCATGGGTCGGCTAGTGCCATCCCACGTCGACGTGGGTCCGCCTCCTCCGCCGAACTTCTTTTTTGGTGCTTTGCTTTCCGGGACTTGTACTTTATGTCATTTTGTTTACTCGCTCGTCGTGTTGACTTGTATGCTTCATGCGAGTTGACCGACACGCGCGAGTTTATTGACGCGCATGAGCTGATCGATGCGCGTGAGTTGATTGACGCACGTGTGTTGACCGATGTGCGCGAGCTGATTGATACACGCGAGCGGATTGGCGCGTGTTCAGACACTTGGAGCTAATCGACGTGCGCAAGCTAATTGTTGGGTGCGTGTTGATTAACGCACACGAGATGATTGACGCGTGAGTGTTGATTGACGCGTGCCAATTGATTGTCGAGTGCACGGGCCATTCGGTGTGCTATTTCGCTTCATGCGCTTGTCGGCGTCAATAATCCTCTTAGACTCGGATAGCGACGTTCGTCATCGTTTCTCTATCTCGAGCTGTGTACAGACACCTATAGGCATTTTTATACACCTACAGATACCCCCTCCAAAGTATTTCAGACTCATTATTTTATAGAAGAGTCTGGAAGGCTTTGGATAAGATAGGCCCTTTCCTCAATCTCATAGAGGGACCTGTGAACTGCTTCAATTCTTGACTTTTTTAGCCTTCGATCTATTCAGTGTTTTGTCGAATAGATAAAGTTTTTCATGCGCTGTGTTTATCATCTGACCGTTGTCAAAATCCTTAATTGAAGTTGGTGTGTAAGTTTCTGAACTTAGCTCGTGTCATTGAGTTAACTTTGAACTAACCATCTTCGTCAAAAATTCATATCTGAATGCGATTGAACTCCTTGAAATCGTCATTTGCCTTATTTTGGCGAAATTACTAATACGTTGACAGGCGCTGACCTTTACTATAACCCGTCGTCCGGCGTTGACGTTTGTTGTAACGCGTTGACCGAAGTTAATACAGTTTATACTCGTACGTTTACTAGAGTCTACACAGTTTAAGCTCTTAAGGTGTTGGAGCATGGCGATCCTAAATTTTAGGCTGCGGGACCAACTATTAAAGTTATTTCGTCTGCAGATTATGATCTTATCATGAAGTCGTTGGATGCTCAAGTCACGAGACCAACTAATGAAGCTCATGCGTCAATGACTCGTATTTATAGAATTTTTAGCAAATTCTCAGCCATCAATGGGTTTGGTTAGCCTTTATCGATTACCGTTTGAATCGGGCTTGCATGCGGATTGTTTAAGTCCATTCCGCATGTGACATTCTACTAAGAGAGTTAACTCTCTTCGTGCTACGATATTGAATACGTAGACTTCATCTTTCTTAAGGGAATAGACTATCCGGCAACGTGTGTTAGGTGCTGACTCATCCCTTCTTAGGATTCGGGATAAAAGTCCCCAGACTGGTATTCTGGTGTAGTCTTCAATCAGTGAAAGACTAAACTGGTGACGCGTATTAGGCGTTGACTTACCCCTACTTAGGATTCGGGATAAAATTCCCCACGCGTGTAAGACGCGGATTTTGGCGTTATTAATAATGGTCTGCCACAATGCCGAATATATAGGCTTTTGTTCTTTTTATGGTCAAGAACTAACCGGCAACGCATGTTAGACGCTGAATTATCCCTACTTAGGACTCGGGATAAAATTCCCCGCACGTGTAAGGCACAGATTATGGTGCCATTAATAACAACCTGCCACAATGTTAAATATGTGGGCTTTTATCTTTTTCACGATAAAAGACTGACCGGTAACGCGTGTTAGGCGCTGACTTACCCCTACTTAGGCTTCGGGATAAACTTCCCCAGACTTAGATTCTAGTGTCTTCTTCAATCGGTGAAAGACTAAACCGACGATGCGTGTTAGGCATTGACTTACCCCTACTTAAGATTCGGGATAAAATTCCCCGCGCGTGTAAGACACGGATTTTGGCGTTATTAATAACGGCCTGCCACAATGTCGAATATGTAGGCTTTTATTCTTTTTACGGTCAAGAACTAACTGGCAACGCGTGTTAGACGTTGACTTATCCCTACTTAGAACTCGGGATAAAATTCCCCACGCGTGTAAGGTACGGATTATGGTATCATTAATAACAACCTGTCATAATGTTGAATATATGAGCTTTTATCTTTTTCACGGTAAAAGAGTGATCGGCAACGCGTGTTAGTGTCACGTCCCGCTTCCCAAAATACCCAGGAATCGGAACGTGAACAAGCCCACGACGTATTAGATTGAGAAGAAATATACACTATTATTTTTTTTTCTTCTTTTCTTTTCTTCTCAATCCAATACGCTAAGCGTCTAGAAATAAATACAATGTGAAGTCGCAGGTCCCCGATTACATATAGCAAGAATATAATGAACAACACAGAATAAAATAATACATATGACAAATGGGATAACATCCGAGACATAATATTCAGGTCAACATGCACTTATACAAAATGAACAAATGAATACTAGAGAAATATAAAATACATCGCTCAAGCAGGAATGGAAAGAACTACAAAGGTAAACTGGAACCATCAAAGAATAAGCTTCGACTCCTTCTTCTACTCCGTCTACAAGGCACTCTTGCTGAGGATCCTCTAGTTCCTACTGAATCTGTTCTTCCTCTAAGTCTGACATACACTAGAGAAAACAGGTGTACGTCAGCGTGTATAGCACACGAAAAGACCCGACCGCACAAAGAAAATAGAACGAACGAAAATCCAATGCGAAAAACGATACGATAACAGAAACAACAAAAGAATGTACAATTGAAATCCACAATTCAACATGAAAACACTACTAAATCATGATAACATAAAGCATCCAGAATCGATCAGGTAACGAGATCATGTAGCTAGCGATCAAAACAATCATACAAGTAACAGGGGTATACACTAGATGGAATTAATACTTAAAAATCTACAATATGAGACGTAGTACGTCGAGCGAAATAATCCAAACAAGGAAACCCTCATGTATATACCATATGTCTCAAATTGTAAATAATTAAATATTAATCCCGATCTACGTATAAAAAAACACAACTAGCCTATATCTCATAAGAACTCATACTTAGCTAAGAAACGAGTCATGTAACTAGCCATCCTATAACAGGTCACTGGTTCACATCTCACACAGAGTCAACACTCATATCATCGGATAACTGACTGTTCACAAATCCTCTACGTGCACCCAATACGCCGCTATACTGGATCGGTCAGAGGGCTACACGTAATCCATTTTCAGCCTGGTTCGAACTCAAGCAAAACCCGGGTAAATATTAAATTCACGGACCAAAGTGACTACACTGGCTTCACTTTGACCTAACAAACTAACCCCAAGCTACACTAGATCATGGGGTGAGCCTGGAAGATACATCAACAGCTATATCCGATCACATGAACATGGACTTCCCCATCCCCACTCTTCTCGTTCTTTCTAAGTTAAATTAAAACTCTGGTTCACCATCTAAACTCAGTCAACACACTCACACATGTCACTAAGTCTGTTCATGACGCGCGAGGTCACTAAGTCATGAACTACTAGGGGTTCTCAAACACAATAGCAAACAATAAGTACAATCAATCATGCACAACGATATCATGGCATATGACATAATTAAAATGAGAATCACCCATTCAAAAATAATCCTTTAAATTAATAAATTTATTTACTTCAAGATGATTTCCTTATCCGAAATAAATCTTTTATTTCTTGTTATAATTATCCAAAAATAATCCCATTTTCCAAAATAACTCCTTTTAAATAATTCTAAAAACACTCTTTTTAATATTTCCTCTTACAAAATAATTTCTTTTCTAATTAAAATTAATCTAAAATAATTCCCTTTTCAAAATAAATTCTTTTAATTTATTTATAATTATTCTAAAAATATTCTTCTTCCAAGATAGTTTCTTTTAAATTATTATAATTATCTAAAATGATCCTGTTCTCAAAATAAATTCTTTTAAAATTAGCATAATCATCTCAAAATAATTCTGATACCGAAATAACTTCTTTTATGATTATAATCATTCCCAAATAATTTTTTTTAAAATGATCATCATTCTAAAATAATTTCTTCCACAAGATAATTTCTAAAAATTATTATAATTATTCTAAAATGATTCTTTTTTTCCAAGATAATTCCTTTTAAATTATTATAATTTTCCTAAAATAATTTCATTCTCAAATAAATTCTTTTTAATTGATATAATTATCCAAAAAATGATTCCGTTACCGAAATAATTTACTTTAATTTATCATAATTATTCTAAAAATACTATTTATCACATAATTACGATTTATCTAATATTATTCATCAAAAAACTCACGCAGATAAATATATCGAAATCTAAATGCTACAACTAATCACAATACAATCAAACACATACATATAATTTATAATGAATCTACAATTTAAATTTGAGCAAGAGGGATCTTGCCTACGAGGCTAGGGGACCTGATGACGAGGCAGCGATGCTGCTGTGGATGCGGTACGACGGTCTGAAAGGGAGCAGCGGATCTGAATGACGCGGTTGTAGGGGATGGCAAAGACATTGGTTGTCATCACTGAGGGCTCAACGGGGTTCGACGAGGGCTGTTGGTGTGCGATTCTGCAATTCAACCTGCGTTGGCATATCATCGAACACGTGGCGTACGATGGAGGCGTTGGTTGGCGGCGAGCTCAACAGCGATGGAGGATCTCGGGGAGACGCTGGAGAGCAGCAGCGGAGCTCCGGGGGTTGGCGGCGGTGGAGGACTGGTCGGCGACCTCGGGGCGGCTGGGGTGAAGGTCGAGGCGGTCGGAGTTTGGGTGGAGCATCGGCGAGTGGGTTCGAGGAGGGGGTGGCTACATCGGGTCTGATGTCGTCGGTCAGCGGAAGAGGGGCACGGGTTGGCGGTGGCAGCGAGCTCGGGGCTGAGCTCGGAGGGCAGCAGCACCTGCTAGAGGTTGGCCGAGGTGGTCGTAGGACTGGTCGGTGAGCATGGAAGGGAGATGGGGCGGACGAGCAGGGAGTAGGCTCGGGGTGGCGGAGCTCAGGCTGTCGGTGGTGGTCAGGCAGCGACAGGGAGAGGGGGAGGTCGACGGCGACGGGCTAGGCTGCTCAAGACGGGGAGGCTGGCTTAGGTGCTATTGGGTGGTGAAGAGGAGTTTGGGTCTGGTGGTGGCCGCGGCTGGAGCTTGAGGCAGATGGCGGTGGAGGGTGGCTGGGCGTAGGGCTCGTCGACGGCGCTCGACGAGGTGGAAGCCGGCGGCATTCTTGGCTGGGCTGAGCTCGGAGATCGGAGCTCGGCTTGGTGGTGCGGCCGACTTGAGGGAGTGGAGGTGATGATGATGGAGAGAGAGAGGGAGAGAGAAATGTGAGAGTGAGGGAGTGAGTGAAGGGAGGGGGAGTTGGCTACAGGTGATGAAGGAGAGAGAGAAAGAGAGTGGGGGAGGAGAAATAATAAAGGGGAGAGAGTGTGAGAGTGACAGAGAGAGAAAAAGAATAGAGAGACTATAGGGAGCGGGACACGGGGGAGAGGAGTGCGGGAATTGGGGAGGAAATTAGGGAAGTGGGGTAGGGGAGAGAATGAATTATTAGAGAGAGAGAGAGAGAAATATTGATAGGCGAGAGAATGGCTGATATAAGGGAACCTGGAGAAGAGCAAGCTAACAGATTGACTATTGTGCTGATCATCTGATAGCTATAAATAGAGGTAGGGGATGAGGGTGCAGGTTAAAAATAAATATAAGAAACTAATAATACAAACAATAATAATAATAATTAACAATAATAATAATGCATAACAATAAAGTTTTTACTGTAACAATTTAATTTTATAATTAGCAAAATCATTAAAATAAATATATGGTCTTGTTTTTCAATCATAGAAAATTCTAGAAATTTAGGAAAAAAATATAAATACTCTTTTTAAAATAAATTTTAATATTAAAATACCAGAAAAATTATTTAAACCAATAATTGAAATTCACGGTCATTATAGTTAGGCGCTGACTTACCCTTACTTAGGCTTCGGGATAAACTTCGGCAGACTTAGATTCTGGTGTCTTCTTCAATCAGTGAAAGACTAAACCGACAACACGTGTTAGGCGTTGACTTATCCCTACTTAGGATTCAGGATAAAATTCCCCGTATGTGTAAGGCACGGATTATCGTGTCATTAATAACAACCTACCACAATATTGAATATGTAGGCTTTTACCTTTTTCACGGTAAAAGACTGACTGGGAACACGTGTTAGGCGCTGACTTACCCCTACTTAGGCTTCGGGATAAACTTTCCCAGACTTAGATTCTGGTGTCTTCTTTAATCGGTGAAAGACTAAACCGACAACGCGTATTAGGCGTTGACTTATCCCTACTTAGGATTCGGGATAATATTCTCCATGCATAAAAGGTATGGATTTTTGTTGCTACGATACTGAATACGTAGACTCGGTCGTTTTTATGGGAACGAACCACCCAGCAACGCGGGTTAAGCGCTAACTCATCCCTACTTAGGCTTCAGGATAAAATTCCCCAGACTTAGACTCTGGTGTCTTCTTCAATCGGTGAAAGAGTAAACAGGCAACACGTGTTAGGCGTTGACTTATCCCTACTCAGGATTCGGGATAAAATTCCTCATACGTGTGAGGCACGGATTTTAAGAGTTTGAAAAAGTGGTGTCTTCTCTTGGGGCAAAGACGAACCCGATGCGGGGAAGGAAGAATTTTATATTCTATCTCCCAAAGTGAAGAGGAAGAATTTTATATTCTATCTCCAGTTACAAAAGAAAAGTCAAAGTGGGATCTCCACTTCAAGAATCCGGGAAGGTGAAACTAAGAGTGGGATCTCCACTCCGAGAATCAAAAAGATTCGGATAGCCCTAACTGTTGGAAGGTTTGATTACCAAACTAAAGATGGATTTCTCGTTTATCGATAGTGAATTGTGGTTTTGGTCCTTACTATAGGAATGTTTGACCAAGCGGGAGTTTAAGGTGATCCTAACTGTAGGAATGTTTGATCACTCAATTTGAAAGTGGACCTCTCATTCATTAAAGGAATCGAGAGGGGATTTTGATTTTGATCCTAACTGTAGGAAGGTTTGACCAAGTGAGAGTGGGAGTGTGAGATGACCCTAACTTTTATAGGTTTGATCACTCGATTTGTGGACCTCTCGTTCATTGAAGGAATCGAGAGGGGATTTTGATTGTGGTCCTAACTGTAGGAAGGTTTTACCAGGTAAGCAGTGGGAGTGGGAGTACAAATCAAAGTGGGAGTGTTAACTTATACAAATCACTCAGAGGGGGTTCCTGGTGTTAAGTGACAAATACTTAACACGGAGGGGTTTGACAATCGTTAATGATCACGATATTAAAATTCCAAGTACTATGTCCGAACTTTAACTATGGGAATGTTAAGTGCACAGACGCATCAAAAGTTTGAGTGGATTCAACCGAAAGAAATTTTGGTGGTCCCACCGTCAAATTGTCTGATCGATGGGGGATTTTGTGGTGGAAGACTGTGAGTCGTCAAACACCAATGGGAGTTTTGTGAGGGAAGATTGATCTAACGAAGTGATCGAATCTCGTCTCAGCAAAAGAGTGTTCGAAAATCACAGTGGGGGTTTAGTGTTTATCACTTTGTTCATAATGATCAGGTTATCCCTAAGAAAATTACATGTAGTATTCTTCTGAGAACTTCCCGTTATATGAATCATCCACCCCCAGCTTCCTTTGCGAAACCAGGTCTGACATTGTGCTTAGTTGGATGACCGGGTTATCCTTAAGAATACCAGGCATGCCACTCTCCAGGAACTTCCCGTGAAAGAAAGAAAACAGTTTAAACTCATATACATGTTGGAGTATTGAGAAGTAGTTTATACTCGTATACTCTTCAGAGTCTTCATTCGACTTAATTGAGCATTATGACGCCGGCTTCAACCAAGGTTTGGATGCTATTCTTGAGAGTAAAGCAAGCCTTGGTAGGATGAAGGATCCTCCTGTGATACGCATAGTACTTTGGATCCGCAGTATTATCAGCTTCCTCCTAATCTGTGGTAGGTGGTAGCTTGATCTTGTTATTTTCAAGGAGAGATTCAAAAATAGCATGGAACGTCTTCATCCTTGAAAGAGTACTCTTTTGGAGTTTCGGATCCGATGTCTTTTGCTGTCTTCGAGGTTGTTGTTGCAACATCTGATTAACATCAACAACTGTTGTAGGTGCCTTCCTCTTATCCCGGGAGACAAAGCTTGAGTTCGGAGGATTAGCCATTGGTTGGCTTCTCTCGGCTTGCTTCCTTCTGAGGAAGCATTCGTCCTGCTCCCCGCGCACCTTAAACTCTTTCCAGGTATTGGAGGGTGCTACTCCCATAACTTCCAACACGTCCAAAGAGAGGTTGTTGTGGTAGGTTTGGAGGATTAGCTGTAGGTTGGCTCCTCTCGGCCTTCTTCCTTTGGAGGAAGCGTTCGACCCGCTCTCCGTGCATCTTCAACTCTTTCTAAGTGTTGGACGATGCTACTCCCATGACTTCTAATACATCCAAAGAGAGGTTATTGTGACAGGTTTGGAGGATAAAGTCCTCCGTGATCGGATCTTGGTAGTTCATCGCCTTATTCCAAAAGCACTTGACAAAGTCGTCAACTATCTCATCGTCTTCTTGTTTCTCATCGAAGAGTGTTCTGATTGACACATCGACGTTATTATCAAAGAAGTGAGCGAGGAACAGGTTCTCCAGGTCGTCCTAATTGTTGTTGCTTCTAGACTTAAGACGGCGGTACCAATCAAAGGCGAGCTCGCGAAGGATGCCAACGAATGATCGAACCATCAAGACTTCATTGTCAGAGATCATATCCAAGTGGGACTTAAAGTAGATTAGATGTTGAGTGGGCGAACCCTTCCCGTCAAATGGCATGAAGTTAATCAGGTTGAACTTCATCGGGTATGCTATTGAATCCCACTCTCTTGGATAGGGACATGAAATGCTGGTCCTTTTCACCTCTCGTGCAGACATCAGAGCGTTGATTTTGCTCTTGAGATCCTTCATCTTTTTATCCTCACTCGTATCTTTTCTTGGTCGATTCTGAGGAGGAGCAACGGGGTCATCCCTAGTGTTGCCATCATTGGTAGGACCACCCCTAGCGTTGTTATTCTCAGTGGGGCCACCCCCAACATTTTGGTCAACGGGAGGGTCATCGGCATTGATGTATTCATCTACGTCTGAATCACTAGCTGCTTGGCTAACCTTGTTGCAATGACTGAATTCACCTAGTTGATTCGACAAGGCTCGGATCTGTTAGTCATGCTCTTCCCTTATCCACCATATTTATTATAACTTTCAAAAATTCGTCACCTTGAATGACCAATCATTTCTTATGGAAATGTTTTGTCTTGGACTTGGTCGTTTCATTAGAGATCCTCTCAAATACCGAGATCCTTTGCTGAGCAGTCTTAGGGTAGCTACACGCTGATAATATTATCCTAATAATGTTGGTGCACGGACAGTGAGAGATCGTTTTTTGGGTACCTCTCTTTCAAGATATGTTCGTACCCCTAGCCCGATAGTACAACTTATCAGTCTGATGACTGGAGCAATCTACCGCGCGTTAGCATGACTTCTCAAGTATAACGTCGTCGTCAGACAAATATGTTTCCTTCTAAGAACTTGATGCCTTGATGGCGTTCTCAAGAGTCACATGTTTGGAGCCACGCTTTCGTGAGCGCGGGACCTTAACGGGCTCTTGGATACTAACTTGCAGTCCGAGACGGTCAGTTACAGGAGTTTTCCTATTATAGAAAGGTTCTGACTTGTTGCGAGGGCGTGTGCGACCCCCAACTCGAGTAGTTGCTCAGGGTTCAGTCATCGGACCCAAGCGCTCTTTGATTAGAACTTTGCATTGATCCTCGTACAAAGAACCCAGGCAATCCGCCATCCTCATCTTGAATCGGGATAAGTCCATAATGTCACGGGGCTTCACCGGAGGTGCGGGATTAATTAAAGTAGAGACAGGACTCAATAGAATAGGTGCAAAATATCTCCTGTCTTGACTCTGGCTCGGATCAGACCTTAATGACCCGCGGCTTGTAGGGTCAGATTTGGATGTCCCGCGGCTTGGAGGGTCAGATCTGAGGGTCCCGCAGGCTAGAGGGTCAGATCCGAGTATCCCGCGGGATGGAGTGTCAGATCTTAGTGTCCCGTGGGCTGGAGGGTCGGATCTGAGTGTCTCGCAGCCTGGAGGGTCGGATCTGAGTGTCCCATGGGCTGGAGGGTCGGATCTGAGTGTCCCGCGAGCTAGAGGGTCGGATCTGAGTGACCGTGTTTTTTGATCTTTTCGACCGCCGTCTTGGACGTTAGCCTCCATACGTTGTACAGTCTTTGTGGCTTCTTTTCCACTTCTTCCTTTGCAACTTTTTGGTTTCTTGCATAAGGATTCTCGCGTGTGCAAGCAATGCGCGGTGTTTCTGAATGCGCTTCTCAAGGGTTGAACGGGTCCTTTTGACTCGGATCCATTCACTCGTTGATGGTTTGGAGGAGGGGGTGTTTGACTTGGATTCTTTTGACTGAATGCGCAGTGTTTCTGAATGCACGATGTTTCTGAATGGCTTCAAGCACAAAAATCGACCAAGCGAAATCAGTAGCTCTTCTCGAGATTAAGACCAAGCCTAATCTCGAGGAACGGACGGACGGGAGAATATGGGTTCGGATCCTTCGAAAGCCTTCCTCTTTATGCTGAAGTTCGTCGGGATCTAACTTTCCCTCTGAAATTCGTGCTCCACTCTCCAATTCGGCAGCGTTTCGCCCTCTTGATGTCCGCCCCGTGAAATGAGCCCCTAGGCTTGTATTTATAGGCTTCGATTAGGGTTTTCGGATAAGAATGAGTGATTTGGCCTTATCTTCAGTTAATAACGGCCTAACCATGTTTGTAGATGATATTAAGTCAGTTGGTAACCTCTGAAACAGATAAGTCCTGTGAAAAACCGCTTTGAAACCGTGAAAACGCATCTGAGGGTCAAAACAGCACGGGAGCGTGGGTCGGTGCGGTCTGGCCCGCGCTGGGCGCAGGTCGGACGCTGCCGACCCGCGCGGGCGCGGGTCGGACGCTGCCGACCCGCACGGGCGCGGGTCGAACGCTGCCGACCCGCGCGGGCGCGGGTTGGATAGATCCGACCCGTGCTTGCGCGGGTCGAGCACCTCCGACCCGCACTGGTGCGGGTCCGCCGCCTTCGCCGAACTTCTTTTTTCGCTCTTTGCTATTCGGGACTTGTACTTTATGTCGTTTTGTTTACTCGCTCGTCGTGTTGACTTGTACGCTCAGCGCGAGTTGATTAACACGTACGAGCTGACCGATGCTCGCGAGTTGATTGATGCGCGTGTGTTGACCGATGCGCGCGAGCTGATTGACGCGCGCGAGCGGATTGGCGCGCGTTCAGACACTTGGAGCTGATCGACGTGCGCGAGCTGATTGTTGGGCGCGTGTTGATTGACGAACGTGAGCTGATTGACGCGCGCGGTTGATTGACGCGCACGAATTGATTGTCGAGCGTGCGAGCCATTCGGTTCACCGTTTCGCTTCATGCGCTTGTCGGTGTCAGATAATCCTCTTAGACTCGGATAGCAACGTTCAACGTCTTCTCTCTGTCTCGAGCTATGTGCGGACACCTATAGGTATTTTTATATGCCTACAGTGTATATATAACCCAAAAATCAAACCTACCAAAAAACTAGCCGTTAGCTGAAAACGCCCGTCAGATGACTAATGACATCATCGGTCGACCGATAAGGTGATCGTTGGCAGATTTTGGAAGTTTTTAAAATTTTGCGTAGCTAGCTTTTTAAAATCAATTAAAATAGCAAATCAACTCCAAAAATCGTGAAACTTTAAGGAAGCTTCTAAACATGTAGATAAACATGTTAGAGAAACAATTTATGAAATATCACTTACTATTTGTGATAAATTACTATTTTAATATAGATATTTCAGATTCTGAAAGCTACTAAAATACTTGATTTTGTAAAATCAATTTAACATACCACTCCAAAAATTATAAACTTTTGGGAAATGTTTATAAACATATAATAGAACATTTTATAAAAAAATATTCTTAAATTTCACTTCCCATTTGTGAAAAGTCATTTATTTTGTAAATTTTTCAATAATACGAAGTCGTCAAACACTTGGTTTTTGATGAAATTCTTCCAAATAAGCTTTGAAACACTTTTCAATAGATTAATAGACTTGAGAAAAAATTTAAAATAGTATAAACAAGTCTTTAATCCATAAGCACATTATTTTCTAGATAAAGATGATAAATATGGAATAAATATATATGTATATAAGTATATCTATTAGTTTCATATTTATACGGTTAAACACATTATTTTCCAAAATAAAAAATTATAAATATGAAACTAGTATGTATGTATATAAATATAACTATTTGTTTCATATTTATTTAAACTTGAAAGTTATAAAACGAAAATATGTATGTGTGTAATATTTGAGCTTTAAAGTATAACAGATACGGTATAAGACCTAAACTAGAAACAATATACCCAAGTTAGAAATCTTCGTTTGAGCTCATCTTGGTTTCGGATGAAGCTTGATCTTGTACTTGACTTGAATTCATCATCGATTCATTCTGAATTTCCTCCGACCTCCAAGATGTCGTCGTTAAGATCAATTCAACCAACGTCCAGCATGGATATTTATGTAGATTACCTAACAAAACAAATGCAAATACTTAACAAATGTTGTTAGGAATTGTTTGTTAATCATCAAAACTAGATTAGATAGTAGGCTCATAAAAATGAGACCTAACAGAGACTTCTATGGAATCCTATTGGATGGATCCAATCATCCAGTACCTAACAGGGAGGACCTCACCAGTGAATGCCATGAAGCTAGGAGCTTACAAAGGAATGACCACAGATATCTCATGCCCGATAATCAGCTTTATCAAATGTCATACTCCAGCAATGGTGTTGGACCCTCTCCAATGTCTTCGGCCAGCAAAGGCCAGTTATGTACTTAGAGAAATCCATGAAGGGACTTGTTGGAATCATCTAGGGGCCAGAACTCTCACCCAGAAGGTCATTCGACAAGGGTATTATTGGCCTGCAATCCTAGTCGAGTCCAAGAGACTCGTTTCTTCACGCTAGAAATGTCAATTCTTCTCAAGCATCCCAAGAGAAGTAGCCACGGAGCTCACCTCCATCTTAAGTTCAATTCTGTTTGCTCAATGAGGATTAGATTTATTGGGCCCTCTCCCGATAAATCTGGGCATCGAAAGTTCATGATCGTTACAATCGACTACTTCATTAAGTGGATCGAAGCCGAGCCTTTGGCTAAAATTGGTGAGAGAAATATCACAAATTTTGTATGGAGATTCATTGTATGATGATTTGGAGTTCCCCTTACTTTTATCACTGACAACAACACTCAATTCGACATCGGGGGCTTTAGAAGCTTTTGTGAAGAATGGAACATCCACCTCAAGTTTGCCATTGTCATCCACCCGAAATGCAATGGGCTCACAGAAGCCACCAACAAATGCATCCTTCAAGGCCTAAGGAAGAAGGTGGACAAGGCGGTTGGAAATTGGGTCGAAGAATTGGCTTCAATCTTGTGGTCTTAACGCACGACTCATAAGAATTCTAAGGGGAGAACCACATTCAAACTAGCTTATGGAGCCGAAGCGATCGCCCCAGTTGAAGTCGAAATGCCTACAATCTGACTGTAACATTTTGATGAGAATATTAATTCTGAAAGGTTGGGAATTAGGCTCAATCTCATTGACGAAGTCCGAGAAGGAGCTCTCTGATTCATAGTCATCAATCAACAGCGCATTGCTCAGCACTACAACAGTAAGGTTCAACCCCGAAGATTTAGCATCGGTGATCTTATCCTTTAAAAAGTTCTTTTCGACAAGGACACCAGGCACGGAAAATTAGCTGCTAATTAGGAAGGACCTTATACAGTCATCGAATAAGTGCACCCAGGGACTTATCAATTGAGGAGCTCTGATGAAGGATCTTGCAACATCCTTAGAACATGGAGCACCTCAAGAAATATTTCCAATAACTTTGTTTGTATATGTCACATGTGATATAAACTCCTTTGAATTTTAATTCTATTTTGCTACATTCTAGCAGTGTCATATTTTCTCACAGGAATACAAGGCCGAGTCACTACAACATAGTCAATTCATTTTAAGACATTAGCACTAACCTAAGTCCAAGGCACATACCTTAAGACCTTGGTGTCATTACGAATAAACTTAAGGCATGAAGCCCAATCGAGTCGACTCATAACAAAATACCTCAGTGCCCTCTCAAGATAAAACCAAGGCACACCTCACTGGGTCGACTTGAAAAGACCTTGGTATTACATAAGTAAAACCGAGGCATGCCTCACTTAGTCGACTGGAAAAGACCTTGGCATCCACTTAAGCCTAAGGCGCTCTACCTAAGACCTTAGTACCCACTCGCGATAAAACTAAGGCACGCCTTGCTCAGCTAACTCGAAATGACCTTGGCAACCACTTACTAACCAAGTCTAAGGAGCTCTACCTAAGACTTAGTGCCCTCTTAGAATAAAACCAAGGCATGCCTTGCACGACCAGTTTAAAAAGACCTTAGCATCCACCTAAGCCCAAGGTGCTCTACCTAAGACCTTGGTGCCCTCTCAGAATAAAACCAATGCACGCTTTGCTCGGCTAACTCAAAAAAGACCTTGGCATCCATCTAAGCCCAAGGCGCTCTACAAAAACCCTTCGTGCCCTATCAAGACAAAAACAAGTTACACCAGCCTTTCAATCGACTTTAAATCCAAAAACTTAGGCATTAATTACTTGAGTACAACCAAGGCACTCAACCACCATCAAGTAGAGTACAAGATCAAATCATCACATGGCCTACTCATACCAGAGTCACCTAAACTCAAAGAGCTAACTCGTTTCAACCAATCTCCACAATGAACCAAAAACTATAAAGGAATACACACAAACAAGATAACACAATCATAAGCCACTGAGAGTCATCGCTTAAGGCAGAAGCTACATCAGCCCTCGGTTTCTCATCAACTACCTAGGGCTGAGCTGCCTCCTTGATGGCAGTAGTTGACGACTCGATAGGCTCCTTACCGGCCCTATGAGTAGACTCAGACAAACGAGCCAAAGCCATGGAATCCTCTGCTTGGCCCTTGACCTTAGCTAGCACAGGCACTCCTTTTCCTTCCATTGGTCGAGCAGGTGAGGACTCATCCAAGATCACTACCTCGATTGGTTTGGAGAGAGAGATGTCTAGAATTAAGCCCTCCTGGGGGTTCAAGGGTGAAACGTCAGCCTTCGCTGCTTCAGCCAGATCAACTCAAGCAGGATCGACTATCCCTTCAGGCTCATGACCTCTGATCATCTTCTCATACCTCTCAGCCTGAGCAGTAGCACTCAGCTCTACCAACTAAGCCACAAATTTAGCGGTCTTCCCTGCCACCATTTTCAACTCTGAGGGGTCCAGCTCCCCCATTAGCCATTTTTGGGGCCTTATAGTCAAACCCCACTTCGCAACAGTCAAATCCTTCCCCTTCAAATTCTTTAATGGGTTCTTCTTCAAGGAATCCGAGGGAGAGTTAAGACCATCACCCGAATAGTATCAGCTTTAGTAAGCCGAACCCTAGGTATGTCGGCCACTTGAAGTGAAGCAATCTTGAAGAGATTACTAATCTCTTGAGACCCAGCATAGTTCTGGATCTTCTCTAGTTGTTGTCTCTCCTCAGATAAGAGTAGTATCGGCTTTAACACGTCCTTCCTAATCGCAGGCCATGTAGGACCAGACAAGTCAGGGTCGACTCTAAAAACCCACATGAACCTCTCCTTCCAATCCTTATTCGAATCAGGGATGGTTGACACAAGCTTGGAGCCGCCCACAATCCAAAAGAAATAGTGTCCCTCCTTCTTTATGGTATTGACACTGATGAAGTGGCCAAGCAGATGCAAACTCGAATCGACTCTAACCCGATGATAGATCACCATGAATCCTACTAGGGTAGCAACGGAGTTGCGCATCTGCAATGGAGATACTCCCATAGCCTCAAAAGTTTGGTGGATGAAGGGGTGGATGGAGCAGCGAGAGTCCATACTCCAAGTGTTTCAAGTACATAGACAACCTATCGCTGCCATGATGATATACTAACTCTGTCATCTCTGGCGCGATAGAGTAAAGGCTCTGGGGAGACCGAAACACCCATAATAATCCTCGAGCTCCATTACACAAAGCTTTGAGTGGAAGGGATGAAGAAGGTCAATCTGTTAGACCCTAGAGTGGGGTGATTAGGATCTTATGCTAATCTAATCCGATTTTATGCCAATTAAAACAATTCAAACTATCCTTCATGCAAGATAGATATACAATATGTTATAAGCAAGAATAAGCAATATGAGCAAATGAATATATCCTAGCAATGAGATATACTATGAAATATATACAAGGATATATAAGCTAACACAAGGGTGAAATAAACAATCTACAAATGTGATAGGGCAATTTACGATGGCGACAAGAATGTAATGAACACTCAGCACAAATGAAACGCCAAAGCAAACTCAAACACAAGCAAATGATCACGGAGTTCGGACCTTCCGTCCTATGTCTTCGCTCCCCACTCCCGGGGAGAAATCCACTATCATAACCAGGTTTTTTACGATCATCCGAATAACGTTTACACCTCACAGTATTGGTTTTCAACGGTCACTGATCAACGTCTACACTACATACCTACAATACGGTTTTTTAGCTAACCGAAAACTCTACAACACTTTCAAATAACAACAAATGATTTGTTCTCTAATACAAGGCGAGAACTCATTTAAAGCACACACTTAATTGTTACAACTCTCACCAACCCAAATATACTATGTATAAAAATACAATAAGCTCAAGTGGATGTGTGTAAATAATGAGTGAAATAAGATCTAACTCAATTAGCAAACTGGCAATAATAAGAATATGAAAATTAATAATAAATTTGCTAGAGAAAAGAGTTAGAAAAACTTCTCTATAAACACAAAGGAGAGGATGAATAAGATTGAGGATGAATCCCTTAATTGACAACGCAAGCTTCATCCTTTGTAAACAAAAACCCCAAACTTAAAATAAACTAAACAAACTTTTAATCTCCTTTAAAACTTGTTTAAAACTCTCTCTTGGTGATAGAAAATAGTTATGGCAAAGGGGTATATATAGGATAGAAGAAAATAACTCAAAAAACCCTAAAAACCCACTAAAAAACAAAAAAAAATAGATGTTACCGTTACCGTGCAACGGTCGACTGCTACAGTAATGGCGGTCGACCATACTGTAGCACGGTCGGCTGCACTGTTCACAGACAGTTTCTGTTTTTGACAGATTCTGGAATTTTATGTATCTAACTTTGTAAAATCAATTAAAAATAGTAAATCAACTTCAAAAATTATGAAATTTTGAATAAAGGTTCTAGACATGTAAATAAACATGTTAAAGAAAGAATTTCTAAAATATCACTTTCCAGTTGAAAGAAATAAATATTTGAACACAGATATATAGTTTCTAAAAAAACTGCTCAAAATACGGTTTTGTAAATTCAATTGAAAATAACAAAACAACTCCAAAATTAGTAAAACTTGGGGAAATGTTTTTATATATGATGATAAACATGTAAACGAAGAAATTTTTCAAATCGCATTTCCCAATTATGAAAACGTATCTATTTTATAAAAACATGCACAGACACATGCACGTACATTAACAAAAAACTTGATTTTTCCAAAAAACGAGTTCAAATAACTTGGAAAACACTTTAGAATGGATTTGTAGACATTACACGAGATATGAAAATAGTGTGAACAAGTCTTTAGTCCATAAACACAATATTTTTCTAAATACAATAGAATATGAAACAAATAAAAGTGTATATGAAGATATATATTGTTTCATATCTACATAACTAAACCAAAACAACTTAACCATATGAAAACAAACATGTATATA
>BQKN01000077.1:0-22555 GCA_022839385.1 Asparagus kiusianus | reverse complement strand
CTCACATACAAGAGGACAATAAGAACATATATAGATATATCATTTATGAAAGAAGTGTCTCATTACACAATTATAAAAACATAGTGTATAAAAATAGATTTATGAAATCAAAAGGAACATGAGAATCATGCAAAAAGTTTTCAAATGAAAACAAATCAACCAAATGAAATCATAAATCAAGATTTAAGTCCAAGAATAATGTTTGATCAATAAAGAAAACTTTCTTTGTAGAACTTGATCAAACCACATATAGAATGCATTATAAGGCACAAATAAATGATCCATAAGCACAAACACATAAATATCATCATATAAGTGAAATATAATGAATTCAAAGCAACAAATCAAAACAAAATTTTTGACAAAATGCAAGAGAGGTAACAATATATCAAGCTCTTAAGCTTGTTCTAACCCATATAGATATTATTAGCACCCGATAAATAATATTTGGGAATAAACACCCAATAAACCTAGAGGGTTATATAAACACAAACCTCTCAACAAAATCGAGACTAATAATCATGAAAACAAGAGATTTGATCAATTAAAATTTGTTTTTATATAAAAAATTAGAACAAGTTTTTCAAAACCAAGAAAAAAAACAAATAGAAACACTAATATTCTTGGTTTAAAAATTATTTTGACACCCAAATATTTTTGGTGCCGGATTATTTAGGGACATGACCCCTATCAATAAAGCTCAAAGCCCTAGGGTTATGAACCCTCTTGGGCACATATGGTGCACTAACTCGGTCAAAAAAATATTCACTCAAATGACCCTTCCGATTGCAATATGTGCAATAAAAGAGATCCATTTATTTTTGTGAACCATTAGCTCGTGCATGAGAATCATTTTCAAATAAAGATTTTACTTTTAAATTATTTTGCAAATGAGAAACTCTCCTCAAATCAAAACAAAATTTAGTCAAATGACCAAAATGATCACAATGATCACATTAAGTTTTTGTGGTCTTTTAAAATTATTTGGCAAAAGTGAAATCTTTTTTAAATCAAATCAAAACTTTGCCAAATTGCCAAACCAACCATATAGATCACATTTAAATACACGTGCATGTTTATGATGAACATGATGAGTATGTGCATGTGTATGTGCAAAATGTAATGATGATAAAACTTGATGGGATGCATAATTATGATTATTTATTATAAGTTTTTGTGCATCATAGTAAAATTTAGCAAAATGGTATTTTCGGTCGCAAATAGAGCATTTGTAAATCTTGTTATACATGTGTGCATAGTGAGTGTTTGATTTGGAAGTGTTAACACGGGACTTTGCACACAAGTCCATAAGCTTATCATGATTAACAATACATGTTTTAAAGGTTGAATCTAAATATGATATGCGATCCTTAACATGATTCAACTCATCATTATGCATATAAGTATTGTTATTAGAAGTAGAGTATATATAATCATTTATAAAAGAAACAGTATCATTTTTTAAATTCTCTACTTCTAATATGACATCAATCTTAGCATGAGATAAGTTAGAAATGGATGATGATAATTTCTCATTTTATAATTTTAACATATCATTATTTTCATTAAGATCTACATTTTCTTGAGAAATGATATCAAAATTGGAAGCTAGCTTCTCATGATCGGATTTCAAAATGACATGCTTGCTTTGTAGATCAATAAATTTTTTATGCAATATGTTGTAGGCATGCAATAATTTTTATGCAAGTTCATCACTAGATAAATTATTATCAAGTTCGGAACTGCATACCACACTAGGGCTATCGCCTAGTGGCCGTGTGAATGATGAAGCTCCAATATCACTTGAAGAAGAATCTGCCAGAATCCTTTGGATCTCCTCTAAGTTACCATGATGTGTTTCTATGAATATCCACAATTTGTAAGCACTAGCAAAATGAGCAAGCTTGTTAGAAATAGAAGAATCAAACGCATTAAGCATATATTCTAACAAAATCTTGTTCATGGTAAATAATCTTTTATCATTTTTACTCCACTTGGATTTTTCCATAGTGGGTACAATATAGGCATTATCAATAATTCTCTATAAATTAATATTTTTAGATTGTACAAATAGTTTAAATCTAGAAGCCCATTGTGCATAGGGAAAATTAATGAATTTAGGAACAACATTTGGTTCATAGCCTAAAAGGTGTATAATTCATGTCCATGATAAATATATATGTGCAAGCAAGATAAATATAATCAAAACAAGATTAGCACAACAAGATAACATGGATCTTTAACTCAAGGTGATTAGACCTTAAATCAAAGAGTACCAAGCTCTGATACCAATTGTTAGAGAAAGAATTTTTGAAATATCACTTTCCAGTTGAGAGAAATAAATGTTTGAACACAGATATATATTTTTTTTAAAAACTGCTAAAAATACGGTTTTGTAAATTCAATTGAAAATAACAAAACAACTCCAAAATTAGTAAAACTTGGGAAAATATTTATATATATGATGATAAACATGTAAACAAAGAAATTTTCAAATCACATTTCCTAATTGTGAAAACGTATCTGTTTTGTAAAAACATGCACGGACAAATGCACATACATGAACGAAAAACTTGATTTTTCCAAAAATGAGTTCAAACAACTTGGAAACACTTTAGAATGGATTTGTAGACATTGTACGAGATATGAAAATAGTGTGAACAAGTCTTTAATCCATAAACACAATATTTTTCTAAATACAATAGAATATAAAACAAACAAAAGTGTGTAGGGTCAAAAAATTGATGATTGATTGATTCTCTTGTTTTAAGAAATAGGTTCGATCACTTGATATGAAACCCTTATAATGATTCACACACTCTCTCGATTACAGAGGAAGAGAAGATTAATTCACCTTCTCTTTTGTTTAAGGTGGGTTCTAGGTGGCGAAAGGATGCTTCCCTTGATGCTTGAGTCGAGCTTACTTCCCGTTGACGATCAGAACAAGATCACAAGAGCTTCTTACATGGGTTAGAACACGAGAATACGAACGTCGATTTCTCTTGTTGCGATAGCCAAAGATCTCCAAGTCTGAGTATCGAAAGCCAAAAGTCCAGTCCTCCTCTTAATAGCTGCTCGAGGCTGTTTATAGGAGTTTGAGCATGTAACCGACGTGCTATAATCGTGGAGTCGTGGGCGTAACTGATATGCTAAAATTGTGAAGTCATGGCGTAACTGACTCCTTGAATCTAGCTCATGTGGCTGACTGGGTCTTCGTGGCCGTTACAACCTGATTTAATATGGGTGATGAACTTCACTGCATTGGCGAACCTCATCTTTGATGTCGAGCCTCGTTTCCAACGATGAGATTCGAACCTCATTTCCAATGACGAGCTTCACATCTTGTTTCCAACGACAAGTTTTGTTATCTGAGACGAGGTTAATCATTGTAATGACCCTCGTCATACTCGTTATGAGCTTCAGCGTTCTAAGGCCAAATGATTAACCAATGATCTATGAAGATCCAAGAGAGTGGAGGAGAGATAGACTTTTTTCACTAGCCTCTCAATCTCCTCCCCTTCTTTCATATTGATCATGCCTATTTATAGGCTTGGAAGTATTACGAAGTGAGTTAATGGGCTTTAACTCCCTTTAAATGAGGGAGTTAATGATCATTAACTCCCATTTAAATGGATGAGGTAGTGGTCATTAACTCTCCTTAAAGGGGTGAGTTATTGCTTATTAACCCTCATTTAATGTAGCCCTTTGAAACAGTGCCTGACGAAGTTTGTTTACCAGACGAGGTTTGTTTGCCTGACGATGTCCGTTTGCTAGACGATGTTCGTCCGTCTGAAGAGGTTCGTCTGCCTAACGAGGTTCGTTCACTTTGCTATATCTTTGATGAGCTTAACTGCGGCTTCATCTTTGGCGAGCTTCATCTTTAATGACGAACTTTGTTTCTAGGCGAACTTCGTCTTTTGATGGGTAAGGTGTTATTTGTCCTATTGAACTGAGACAAACTTCATGAATTGAAGTTGAGGTTCATCGTTGTGATGACCCTTATAGTGCTTGTAGTGAGGTTCGACTCTCCTTCGTTTCTTAGCACTTTTTAGTGTCTACAAAACCCCCTTCAAAGTTTTTAGATCTAATTAGGTTGTATGGGTCTGGAATACTTTGAACTCTCTTGGTTGTGGAGAGCTTGGTTTATACGACGAGCTTGGCCTCCTGGCGAGCTTGGTCTCTTGGCGAGCTTAGCCTCTGTGTGAGCTTCAATGCTCTGGGGTGAACTTCATCAAACTCATATGAGACTGACAATCAAGACTTATGATTTTTAGCAAATCCTCAGCTATCAACAGACTTGATTTGTCTCTACCACCTGCCGTTTGAGTTAGACTAGCCATGCTTTTGCCCTTAGCATGGTAAGTTATCGAGAAGTTTCTCTTAGACTTAATGCTAAGATTTCTTCGCTATCCTTAGCCGTTCAAGGCATTGGATTAAGTGTTAGAGTTTGGTTGTGTCGTTCAATATAACAACTCAACCTGGTATTTTGAAAGTGAGGCTCATCACATGGTAGGCTTGCTGGGATGATGTGGTATCATTGATGAATAGTGACTTATCGCATGGTAGGTCACTATTGGAAACAAGGGGGAAGATAGGGGCTCATCGCTTGGTAGGCCACTATCGATGAACAACGTTATTTGCGAGAATGACGGTGTGAAAATGATCAAGTCATTCAGTGACATGAGAGTATAACGACTATGATCGGGACAGAGGCACATCGCATGGTAGGCCAATATCATAAACAACGTTATTTGTAGGAATGACGGTGTGAAAATTATCAAGTCGTTCAGCGACATAGGAGTATAACAACTATGATTGAAATAGTGACACATCGCGTGGTAGGTCACTATTTTCGATCGTTCAAAGGAGATAGAACATTCAAAAAAGATTAAATAGTAAATCATCACATGGTAGATCACTATTTTGATCAAAAGACGAGTAGGGACTCATCGCATGGTAGGTCTCTACTTAACGGGGTTGACTATCAGAGGTAATCATTAACATGATAGTTTTATGGTCTCGCCATCCTATTGAAGAGGATTGGCGAGGGAATTTGGAGGAAGTGACTATTATAGGTAATCATTAACATGATAGTATTTTGGTAAGGGGCCAGATGCTCACGTCTGACTTCAGACTCATGGAGTTGATTTATGATGAGCTTCGGTTCGTCATGGTTTCATCAGAGAGAAAGCTTAAGATAGTACATGGTTTTCCAGAGAAACCATGACTACCCCCACTCCAGTGATAGCTATAAATCAGGATTGAAGGGTAAAGACTCCTGCATCCAATAAGGCTTGGATCTTATCCTTCAGAGTGTAGCATTTAGAGGTGTGATGATGAATCATTCTATGGTACGCACAATAGTTGGGATCATCCCTTCTTGACATCTCCTCAGGTCGCGTCGATTCTGGGAGCTTGATCTTTTTCGCCTTGATCAAGGATTTGAGTATCGAGATGACTTGCTCATCTTGGAAGTCATACTTCTGCTGAAAGTGGCTATCCGAAGATTTGCCCTTCTGCTTTGACGAAGATTGGTCATCATCTCCTTAAAAATCACATGGCTCTTCAGCATCTAGCCTTTTGAGCATGCTTTCGACCTGTTCTCCTTGTCGAACAAGCTCTTTCCAAGTTCAGGTCTTCACTACTCCAATCTTGGATAAATATGGATCGATAGGTTATTATGACACATCTCAATCAACGTACTTTCAGAGACTTGATCACGGCAATGCAGTGACCGGTTTCTATATCTTTTGACAAAGTTACTAACAGACTCTGCCTTCTTCTGCTTTTCAGTTAGCAGGGTAGCCATAGATACTTCTGTGTCATCGTTGAAGAATCTGGCCAGAAAGAGCCTTTCCATGTCCTTTCAACAAGTGATGGATTCAGGCTCCAGTCTGCGAAATTATTCAAAAGCGACCTCCTTAAGGGTACTAATAAAAAGTCAAGTTATAATGGGATCATTCCTCACTATGTGTCCAGTCTATGCCTGAAAATAGTAGATGTGCTGGGTCGGAGACCCCTTGCTATCAAACTGCAGGAGGCTGAGTAGTTTGAACTTTGGAGGATAAGGGACGGAGTCCTATTCGGCAGAGTATGGCCTGACGACCCCCAATTCTCTAAAGTTTCTCTGAAGCTTTAAAGCCTCAAGCTGCCTCTGAAAATCATCCAACTTCTGATCTCGGTCATTCTTACGCGGGTTGGACTCAGCTTCGGATGATTCAGAGTGAATATCAAAAATATTTTCTTCCTCATCTTCTGCATTATCGCCATCTTGATTTTGATGGCTAGATTTCTGAGCACAGGGTGAAGGTCGCTGGTGCCTTGATCCTGAGGATTCGGTGATAGCTTTCATCTTCTCCTCCTTAAGGAGTTTGTCCACCATATTCTCCAAGTGTCTGATAGACTCCTGTTATTGACGAATGGTTGATTGTTGCTCTTCCATCTGTCGCGCTAGGTCCTCCTCATTTTCAGCCATGTGAGCACTTACTTGCTCACTTTGATCAGTGCTGGAAGGTTGGGATGTTGCAATGACAGAGTTTTCAGGCTCTTCATCAACATCATAGGATATACCCGCTAATTTTCGATAATCCAACGGGATCCTTGCTCCGGTAGGAGTACGGGTGTGTTGGTAAACACCCTGTCTTTCAATGAGTGCTTCTCATAATCCTGGGGAAAGCTCAAGATCAGAGGACTTAGAAGAATCAGCTTAGTGAGGGGTTAAGTGTGTGAAAAATTTTGTAACTACTTTTGGAGAGGAGGGCTACTCTTAATTGAGAAAGCCTTCCAAAAATTATAACTTTAGTTGCAATTAATAAAAATAATTTTTCTCCTCTTTAAATTTGTTCTTTCTCCTCTTTAAATTTGTTCTTTCTCTTCTTTGTTGAATGATGAGGATGGAGATGAAGAGCAAATTGAAGGTTTGCATTTTTTTTCTCTTTTATTTTTTTTAGTAATTTCTTTATTATTGCTTATTAGTTAGATTTAAATTCATGCTTGTAATGTAGATTTATTTTTTTATCTTTTTATTTCTTTTTGCACTTTAATTTGTAGAATAGATTTATTTTCTTGCATTTAATTTTTGTAATATATTTTGTAGTTTAGATTTTTATTTTCTTTGTAGTTAGATTTATTTCTTGTTCATAGTTTAGATTTTTCTTTTCTTTTTATTTTTGTAATTAGTTTTTTTCTTGTTTTTATTTCTTAAAGATGTGAATTTAATTCTTGTAGGAAGTTTAGAATTATATGAAACTAGTCTAATTTCCTTTATATTGTATGAATTATTCTCTTGCACTTAAAATGTTCATGTTTAGGATAATCAACTAGAGAACTAATCGGTAGAAGAAGAATTTGATAATCTATGCTTATCTTAAATAGTTTGATAGGTTATGCTTATGAATTCTAGGATTATTATCATGTTGATTATTCTTATCATGAATAGTAATTTTAACTTAGATGATAATTTGATAGGTTACACTTTCCTTAAATAGTTTGATAATCTATGCTTAATAAATCTAAGTTGAAATACGATAAAAAGAGAATAGTTTGTATTTTGTAATTAAAATTGGTTAGTAGATTATATTCTAGATTTCTTACCTCTTTTGAATCCTCCATCTTAACCTTCTTAAATTTTCTTTTTATTTTTGGTTTATTTCTTGATTTTATTCATTCTTCTTTCTTGCCTTGTGATTTCATTTATTCTTTGATTCTTTCTTCTTTAAAATTCAATTTATTATCTTTTGCACATAAATCAAAACAACCACTCATCATAATCACACTTATTCTTTATTTCTAATTGTCATGTACAAAACATAAGAACCATTTCTAATAATCTCTTAAAATCACCTTCCTCGTGGGATCGATATTTTTTATACTATAACTTGATAAATTGTGCACTTGTAATTTTGTTACATAATTATGCCGCATCAAGTTTTTGGCGCCGTTGCTGGGGAAGGTGCTAAAATAGGATTTTATTAATTTGGTTCTTTAACTTGTGTATTTTTCTTATGAAGGAACCGCTTGGAGCTTGAAAATCTTGGATTGAAGATCAAGAATTTGGAGCATTGCTTTCGGGTAAGTCTTCTTTCTAGTTTTTAATTCCACCCTCTTTAGTTAGCTTCATAATTAAAGACAATTAGGATTTAAAAAAAATTATTTTTATTGACCATAATAAAATCTACCTTTCACTTGGACATTAATTAACAAGATAATAAATTCAAACATGAGCCATCTTCTCACATTTGATTGTTGTTGACAATAATTAAAAAAAGATTTTCTTTTATCATCCTTTTTAGTCGCTTTTAATTTCTAGGGTTGCATTTCATATAGTGTAGGAATTCACCAAAGTGATTGTAGCACTTGATTTGGCACACACTTAAAACATTCTTAAGGGCAAAACCCCAATCAAGATAAGGTAAGGGATTTCATCACTCTTTCCTTAGCCCACAAATCACTAATTTCTCACTTCACAAACCCTAGCCTTCTAAAACTCATTAGACATTGGCCCCTAAGGATTCGAGCTTAATAAGGAACAAGAAATCCTTAAGTGAACCGGTTTAAGTTTTCTCAGAATAGTTGGTGTCTAAGGCAAAGTTTAGGGGTTGCGTAAAGCGCTCCGTAAGGAAAGTGGTACTTAATTGATCTTTGATCACCCTCTAGTACTATCCTTACTTGGCTAACTACCTGGGTAAAACTTTAATCTTTTCACTGTAGGAGTTTTTGGTTAGGAGCTGGTCTAGTAGAGTTAGGCTAAACCATAGAATTAGAGTTGATTGAAAAGTGATTGCTTTGATTTGTTTTAGTTAGGATTTTTTCTTTTTCTTTATCTTCTCATAAAAAAAACTAATTTTCTTTCTCTCCTTAAAAAAAATTGTTTTGGTGTATGCAAATTTGGGTTCGGGATAATTTTCATCGTTTAATCCGTGTTGAACCAATCCAAGAAATGGCAAATCAACCAGTTCTTCAGGATATGTGTTACCCCACCAGAAATACAATTCTATCTTGCATAAGACTCCCCGAAGTAAATGGAGCAAATTTCGAGCTTAGACCGCATTTCATAAACATGCTTCCCAAATTCCTAGGTAATGAAATAGAAGATGCATATATATTTATCTCGGAATTTGAGGAAGTATGTATTATGATTAAAATGAGGGAATTAACTGAAGATGCGATTAAGCTTAGATTTATTCCATTTTCTCTTAAGGACAAAGCTAAAAAATGGCTGTACAGCTTACCGATAAATTCCATCTCAACTTGGGAGGAATTTGTTACCGTTTTTCTCAAGAAAATTTTTCCCTATTTACAAAACAGTAAAGCTTAGGAACAGCATTCAAAACATCAAAATTGTCCCGGGAGAGCCATTCTGGAAATATTTTGACCGATTTAAAGATCTTTTAATCCAATGTCCTCATCACGGTCTAGAAAAATGACGATTGTGCCAAGTCATATATGAAGGGTTGGACTATTCTTCAAAAACATCTTTAGAATCGATGTGTCAGTGAGATTTTATGAGAAAAAACGCCGATGAAGCTTGGGAATTTCTAGAGAGTTTATCCGAGAAAACAATGCAGTAGGAACACTGTGATGATAGGATTTCATCTGTTCCACAGTCTAAGTCTAGTGGTCTTTCCCTGGAGTCAAACATTGCGTCTGAAGCGAAGATGGCAACGATTCTGCGGAGGTTAGAAGCCTTAGAAGTTAAGGAACGAGCTCCGGCTCAAATCAATCATATTTCTGCCCCGGGATGTCATAACTGTCAGTCTTCTACCCACGTTTCAAAGGAATGTCCTCTTCTAGGAAACAACCATGCTTTAGAACAGATGAACGCTGCATTCAAGTGCCCTAGAAATGATCCATTTTCTCCAACCTACAATCCAGATTGGAGAAATCATCCCAACTTTGCTTGGAACAAAGGAAACTCTCCCGAAAATCAAAACTTTATTCCCGCGTCAAACCCACAATTCCCGAGGGGAAACACTGTCCCGTTCAATGCACCGAACAATTTTTCTAACCCACCTTTTCCAAGCCAACATCCTCATCCTCACCAGCCTACAAATCCTTCAAATTCCGATCATGACAAACGTTTGAATGTCTTAGAAAAGGGTTTAGAAGCTATGATCAAAGCTTCTACACAAACTACCAACATGTTGACCCAATCATCCACCACTCTAAATTCCTTCATGCAAACAACCGGCCAAGTGCTCAACTCGAACACTCAAGCCATAGCCCGGTTAGAAACCCAACTTGGGCAACTAGCCGCTGCCGTGAGTGAGAGAGAAAAAGGAAAATTTCCAAGTCAACCTGTTGCAAACCCTAAAGACACTGGATCCAGTTCCAACAATTCAGCCCAATTGAATGCAATTCACACTCTAAGATCAGGAAAACAAATAGACAATCAAGTTAGAATGCCACTGGATCAAACCCCTTCTCCCATCCAACACACTTCTTCCGATGAAGCAAATCCTTCCGATGACCAAAACGCTAAACTTGAAATTGAGCCTGCTCTAGATAGGTATAGGCCCGTTGCCCCCTTTCCAGATAGACTCAAACCTAGGAAAAACTCCCCGCAGGTTGAGAAAATCCTAGAAACGTTTAAACAGGTCAAGATCAACATCCCTCTCCTAGATGCAATCGAACAAATTCCTTCTTATGCAAAGTTCTTGAAGGACTTATGCACTAAGAAAAGAACCACCAACGTCCCCAAGAAAGTCTTCTTAGCTGCCAACCTCAGTGAAATTTTTTCAAAACCCATGCCGTTGAAATACAAGGACCCTAGTTGTCCCACAATTCCATGCGTCATAGGTAACACTCACATTGATAAGGCACTTCTAGACTTGGGAGCCAGCGTCAACCTCCTTCCTTATTCGGTCTATCAACAGCTAGGTGTAGGAGAACTTAAACCTACAAGATGCACTCTACAGTTAGCTGATAGATCTATAAAAATTCCCAAAGGAGAGGTAGAGGATGTTCTGATTAAAGTTGGAGAGTTCATTTTCCCTATTGATTTTATTATCTTAGAAACGCAGCCCGTTTCCAATCTTAAAAGTCAAATCCCCGTCATTCTAGGAAGACCGTTCTTAGCCACATCAAATGCTTTGATAAATTATAGAACCGGTCAGATGAAACTATCTTTTGGGAATATGACTGTTGACCTCAATATTTTTAACTTAGGAAGACAGCCTAGTGATCCATCTGATGAACCCATGGAAGTGAATTTCATTCAAGGAATATCCAGTGAACAACAAGAGGGAGAGTGTGAGTCTGATTCAAATGCATCTGATTTAATAATTGAGGAAATTTCCTGTTAGAGCGTTTAGCAGGACACGAGTTCTACTGTTTCCTGGATGGATATTCAGGTTACAATCAAATCCCTATCGCTCCCGAAGACCAGGAGAAAACTACCTTTACTTGCCCGTATGGAACATTCGTATACCGACGCATGCCTTTTGGCCTGTGCAATGCACCGGCCACATTCCAACGTTGCATGATGTATTTTTTCCGACATGGTAGAGCGATTTCTCGAAATTTTCATGAACGACTTTTCCATCTTTGGTGACACATTTTCCCAATGTTTGCATCATCTTAAACTGGTCCTAGAACGGTGTAGGGAGAAAAATCTGACTCTCAATTGGGAGAAATATCATTTCATGGTCAAACAAGGCATTGTCTTAGGACATGTAATTTCCAATAGGGGAATCGAAGTGGACAAAGCTAAGGTAGATCTTATTTCCAATCTCCCTCCTCCCAAAACTATCAAAGATGTCAGATCATTTCTTGGTCATGCTTTTACCGACGTTTCATCAAGGATTTCAGGAAGATTGCTAGACCCTTGACCAATCTCTTAGCCAAGGATACATCATTTGTCTTCTCCCCCGACTGCCTCAAAGCTTTCGAATATCTGAAAAAGGAGCTAACCACAGCTCCTATCATTCATGCACCGGATTGGACCTTACCCTTCGAACTGATGTGTGATGCATCTGATTCTGCGATTGGTGCTGTCTTAGGACAACGGTTTGATGGAAAACAGCATGTGATCTACTACGCCAGTAGGACTCTGAATGATGCCTAGCAAAATTACTCTGTCATAGAGAAAGAGTTTTTAGCTGTAGTCTTTGCCTTAGAAAAATTCAGGTCCTACCTCATCGGTTCATTAACCAAAGTTTTCACAGATCATGCCGCACTAAAGTATCTTTTGACCAAAAAGGATGCTAAAGCACGGCTCATTAGATAGATTCTCCTTCTTCAAGAGTTTGACATTCAAGTTCTTGATAGAAGGAGAACAGAGAACCCCGTAACAGATCACCTCTCTCGACTACCAAATGCACCAACATCAACCGTTCCAATCAATGAGCATTTCCCTGATGAACAACTCCTAGAAATCCAATCTGTTCCCTGGTTCGCCGACATTGTGAACTACATAGTCATGAACCAGATCCCTTCTCATTGGTCCAAACAGGATAGATCCCGTTTTCTCTCCCAAGTAAAATACTTTTACTGGGATGATCTATATCTGTTCAAATACTGTCCTGATCAGATCTTTAGGAGGTGTGTTCCCACGAAAGAAACTAGGAGTGTTCTATCCTTTTGTCACGAGCAAGCCTGTGGGGGCCACTTTGGTCCCAGAAAAACAGCTGAAAAAGTTCTCCAATCTGGGCTGTATTGGCCCACTCTCTTCAAAGATTCATTCGAGTTTTGCAAAACCTGTAACCGCTGTCAGCTTTTAGGGAAGGTTACTAGAAGAAATATGATGCCCCTACAACCCATCTTATCCGTTGAACTTTTTGATCTGTGGGGTATCGATTTCATGGGACCATTTCCAAATTCCTTTGGAAATATCTACATTCTAGTAGCCGTTGAATACATGTCAAAATAGGTTGAGGTGGTAGCTTGCAAAACTAATGACTACAAGGTCGTTGTCAAGTTTTTAAAAGAGAACATTTTTGGCCGGTTTGGAGTACCTCGAGCGATCATCAGTGATAACGGTACACATTTCTGTAACCGTTCTTTCGAGGCTTTGATGAGGAAATATTCAATCACACACAAATTATCAACTCCTTATCACCCCCAAACCAGTGGACAAGTAGAGGTCACAAACAGACAGATCAAACAAATCTTAGAAAAAATAGTTAATCATAACAGAAAAGATTGGTCTGTAAAATTGTGTGATACTCTGTGGACATATAGAATAGCTTTTTAGGCCAATTTGGGGATGTCACCATACAGACTAGTATTCGGGAAAGCTTGTCACCTACCAGTAGAGTTAGAACATCGAGCAATGTGGGCAATAAAACAGCTGAATTTTGACTCAGACTCGGCAGGTAAGAACAGATTGCTCCAAATAAATGAGTTGGAAGAAATTCGGAATGATGCATACATATACTCAAAAATTTACAAAGAGAAAACAAAGATTTTTCATGACAAATCAATTTTGTGAAAAAATTTCTCTCCAGGACAGAAAGTTTTATTGTACAATTCAAATTGTATCTTTTTTTGGGAAAATTAAGATCAAGATGGACAGGTCCATTTTTTGTCAAACAAGTTTTTTCACATGGAGCTGTCGAGATAGAAAATCCTTAAAATGGTAACATTTTTAAAATAAATGGTCAACGTCTGAAACCATTTTTAGAATTTTCTACTCTAGAAGAGGAAGAGGTGTTGGTTCTTCATGAACCTCATTATCTATAAAAAAACAAAAAAAAAACAAAAAAAAAAACAAAAGCTAATTTTCCTTTTGTTTCTTAAAAAAAAGTTCTTTTGTTTCTTGAAAAAAAACGTAACAAAAATTTGAATAAGTAACATAGGTAAAAATAATATATAAAAACAAAAATATAAAAAAAATTAATTACGTACAATTTTCATCTTATTTGATTTCTTCATCCTCATACTAACAGTAATTACAGATCCTTATCATTATTGTCAACCGAACAAATGTAAGTTCTTCAATTTTATCTGCTTTACTTTGTGCTTCAGCGAATTTGCATTGAGGACAATGCAAAATTTAGGTATGGGGGTGAGAAATACATATTTTCCTCTTTATTTTACCTTTTTAGTTATATTTTTCTTTCTTTTTGTTAAAAAAATTATAAAAATATTGTCACTTGCCAAATTAATAGAGTTAAGTGATAATTGATCAATTTGATAGATTTTAAATTTTCTAATTCTTAGTTAGTGACGTATTCAAGTTCACCTTTTATGATAACTACAAATAAAATTCTTAAGAAATGGTTTTTCAACTAGTATACTTTACTTAAGTCTTACCTTAGATTTTTAATTAAAAATAATAAAATTTTTGCATGATTAACTTAGAGTTGAAAATATTTTTTTTCAAGTTATCTTGATTTACACATTTTTTTAAAGACTATATATACTTACACATATATATATTTAAAAAAAACAAACCTTATAAAAGAAGAGTGCGAAAAATGGGCACCACCAAAAAAAAAACTCTTAAATTCAAGGTGATTCTATCTTATAAAGCCTAAGTTGACTGAGTAATTAAGCCCAATAAGTATCTCTATACTTAATTACCTAAGCCCAATTGAGTTCGGATTCATTGGCCCAAAACTCATTAAATGGTCACTTAGAAAGCCCGTTAAAATAGAAAACAATCACCAAGAATTGGAGAGTGAAATATATATATATATAACACTAACCATTGTTTTTATATATTGTTGTTTTGTATATATGGTCTTGAAAAACAATTTTTGATCAAGAGACTTGAAATTTATTTAAAACAAAGAGTTGGCATGTTCTTTTCAAAACTTTTTAATTAAATTTCTAAGATTTGACTTGGTTTTGTATTGCTATAATGAAAAAGATTTTCTAGGGGATTTACATTGGAGTTATATATAAAAACATTTTCTTGATTATTAACTAGCCTCAATTAGAATGTTTAAATATATCAAGGAAAATCTGTTATTTACTGACTTATTTAACTTGGCAAGTTGACCGAATTTTGTGGGTATATTCACTGCAAACCCTCACGAGACTATAACTCGTCCACTAGGGTAACCTAGGGGTTTAAAGGCTTGTTGTATGCGCTAAATACAACCACGATTCCTGCGAAAGTGAGTTAGGATTTTTTTTTTTTCTTTGCTAGAGGACTAGCAAAAGTTTAGGTATGGGGGTATTTGATAATCACATTTTATTACAATTGTATACCCCCATTATCTATTTTATATGAATAAATATACCACTAATAATTACTTTTATCTTTAATTGCAGGTTAATGAAGAATAAATCCCAAAAATCCAATCTCTCAACAAAGGCCCTTGAGTAAATAAAGAAATAAGAGAAATTCAAGAAGCCAAAGTGAAATATTTAAATTTTAAAAGCCCAAAAGCCCATGGCAGCTCCTCCTCTTTATTCTCAAGTGAGCTTGAAGGCCCAAAGCCCATCAAGAAAAATGATTACACCAAAGAGTTGGAATGGACTTGGATGCAAAGAGTGGAATGAAATGGACTTGGATGCAAAGAGTGGAATGAACTGGACTTGGATGCAAAAAAAAGGCCGGACTTGTTTTGGTAACCGGCTGCTACAAAGTTGGATTTTAATTGAATGTGGACCGGACTTGATTTAATTTTGAGCTATGGACCGGACTACTATGGGCCGGACTTGAAATGTTCATTTTCTTCTTGGAAAATGAAATGAAGATTGGGCCTTGGAAAATCAAATTTGGGCTGGAGACTTGCTATCAATTTCGGTTTTTAAAGCTCCATTGGCTGCAGCTTTGATTTGGACTTGGATTTTCATTTTCTTTTGAAAATCATATGGGCCTCCTAGGTTAGGCTAGAGAAGAACAAAAAGCAAATTCAAAGGTGAAGATTGCTTTGCTTAGGGCTCAAGACAAATCCAATGGCTCATGATCATTGAAGATTACTATAAATAGGGGTAGAGAGTGAGGGGTTAAGTGTATGAAAACTTTTGTAACTCCTTTTGGAGAGGAGGGCTACTCTTAATTGAGAAAGCCTTCCAAAAATTATAACTTTAGTTGCAATTAATAAAAATAATTTTTTTCCTCTTTAAATTTGTTCTTTCTCCTCTTTGTTGAATGATGAGGATGGAGATGAAGAGCAAATTGAAGGTTTGTATTTCTTTTCTCTTTTATTTATTTTTAGTAATTTCTTTATTATTACTTATTAGTTAGATTTAAATTCATGCTTGTAGTGTAGATTTATTTTATTATCTTTTTATTTTTTTTTGCACTTTAATTTGTAGAATATATTTATTTTCTTTCATTTAATTTTTGTAATATATTTTGTAGTTTAGATTTTTATTTTCTTTGTAGTTAGATTTATTTCTTGTTCATAGTTTAGATTTTTCTTTTCTTTTTATTTTTGTAATTAGTTTTTTTCCTTGTTTTTATTTCTTAAAGATGTGAATTTAATTCTTGTAGGAAGTTTAGAATTATATGAAACTAGTCTAATTTCCTTTATATTGTATATTCTATGCTTATCTTAAATGGTTTGATAGGTCAAGCTTATGAATTCTAGGATTATTATCATGTTGATTGTTCTTATCATGAATAGTAATTTTAACTTAGATGATAATTTGATAGGTTACACTTTTCTTAAATGGTTTGATAATCTATGCTTAATAAATTAAGTTGAAATATGATAAAAAGAGAATAGTTTGTATTTTGTAATTAAAATTGGTTAGTGGATTATATTCTAGATTTCTTACCTCTTTTGAATCCTCCATCTTAACCTTCTTAAATTTTTTTTTTTTGGTTTATTTCTTGATTTTATTCATTCTTCTTTCTTGCCTTGTGATTTCATTTATTCTTTGATTCTTTTTTCTCTAAAATTTAATTTATTATCTCTTGCACATAAATCAAAACAACCACTCATCACAATTATACTTATTCTTTATTCCTAATTGTCATGCACAAAACATAAGAACCATTTCTAATAATCTCTTAAAATCACCTTCCTCGTGGGATCGATATTTTTTATACTATAACTTGATAAATTGTGCACTTACAATTTTGGTACATAATTATGCCGCATCAAGTTTTTGACGAAGACCCTTGGAGTTTCAGGTTGGAGATGCAGTTATGTTGAAGGTATCGCCTATGAAAGGCGTTCAGCGATTCGGGAGGTGGGAAAAGCTTGCACCGAGGTATATTGGACCCTTCCGGATTTTGGAGCGTATTAGAATTGTGTCATACAGACTAGATCTTCCAGCATCGATGTCTAGTATACACAATATATTTCATGTTTTTATGCTCAAGAAGCACTTACATGATGAGGAGCAGCAGAGAGTATTGGACGCACCTGAGATTGAGCTTCAGGAGGATCTATCTACTATTGAGATTCCAGTTGCTATACTTTCTAGAGAGAACAAGAGGCTTAGAAACAAGGTAATTCCTTTGGTGAAAGCCCAGTAGAACAGAAGAGGCGTTGAGGATATTTCTTAGAAGCGCGAGGAGGACATGCATCGCGACTACCCACACATGTTTGTGCAGGTAAAATGAATTTGTGTATGACTTATATATATAATTTATGATTTGCATTATGTCGATGTCTATACTTAACGTCAAAATGAGGGTATTACCACTTATCTCCTAAGTACTCGGAACATAGGGTATATATATGAGGGGTTCCTTGTTTGGATTTTTCGCTTGATGTACTTGTTCCATTTAGTTAGGGGTTAAGTGCGGGTATTTACATTTTAGATGGTTAAGTGTAGACATCGAAGATGATTTTTTTTAGGGCGCAAGGATAATATGTAGCACTACTTCCTGCATTTATTGAGGAAATGAATTGATTCATGTGCATGAGTATTTATGTGATTATATTTAGATTTAACGCTAGGAAGAGGATATTTCCGTCCAATTTTTAACCTTTTGGAACACATGGTATACATGGGGGTTCCTTATTTGGATTTTTCGCCCGACGTACTAGTTCTATTTGATTAAGGATTGAGTGGGAATATAGTCATCCTGGATTGTTAAATATAAATATCATTTTATGCTCGTCTAGAGTGATACTATTTGTTTGAATGTGCTTTCTGAATTTTGAGGACGAAATTCTTTTAATGGGGGAAGAATGTAGAACCCCGTATTTTATCAGAAGTATATGTGAATTATTAGTGATAAATAATTCTATTTGTGGTAAATGACTTGAGGTCATGGATATACTTGATAACAAGTCATTAGATATGTATGAGTGTGGTTTCATAGAGTTTTGTGTATTGGTTTTAGCTGAATAGCAAAACATGCACAAAATCTGAAATTAGTGTCTGCTCAGTCGACTCATGAGTCGACTGATGAGTCGACCAATGAGTCGACTGACGGGCTGATTTCGGGTTTTCTTTTAGTTGCGGGTTTGGTTGGGTTTTGTTTGGGTTTTAACCGTAATATATATATATATATTAGTTTACCTGAAACCAACCCAAAAACCCATCTGAATCCCAGAGAAACCCTAGCCCCTCTCTCCCCTCAAACCCTAGTTCGTTTTGGTGATTTTGGAGGAGTTTCGAAGGAGTTTTCAATGGGATTTTTGTGGTACTGTCGAAGGGGATCGTCCTCTCATCGGATTCAGGAGTTTGCAGCACATCAGAGGCAAGTAACATCTCGCTAAATCCTACACCCACTATTTTTATGCTTTTATTTGGTTTTATTTCAGTTTTATTGAGCCTAAACCACTATTTGTGTATAAAAATAGATCTTTATAGTATATGATGTGAAAATCGAATGTTTTCAGTTTATAAAAGCTCACAAACGAATTTGTAAATTTAAACCCAGATCTGGAATTTGTTTAAACATGGGTTTTATTATGATTTAATGGTTTCAATACTTTTTCAAACATGAATAAATATGTTTAGGGTTTTAATATAGAAAATTTACATGTAAATCTTTCGTTTCTGTTGATATACATGTGCTGGAATCGGAATCATATTGCTGGTCATGATTAAAGAGAACTTTATTTAACATTTTTGCAGATAATCATCGAAAGCAGAAAACTAGAGATTTTCTGCTCAGTCGACCAATGAGTCGACTCATGAGTTGACTTATGAGTCGACTGATGATTTGACCAATGAGTCGACTGATGGGGGAAAAACTTCAGTTTTGTGTTTTGCCTGGTCGACTTATGAGTTGACTGATGGGTCGACTCATTAGTCGATTGATGAGTCGACCAATGAGTCGACTGATGAGGAGTTTTCTTCTTTTGTACTTCTTTAGTTTGAATTTTTTTTGAGTTATTTCAGTTTAACTAAAATTGTTTATGGCTATTTACTATTGTTGCATGCCCAAATATGAACAAGGAGTCGCCTCGAATGACGGGTATTAGAAACTAATGTATAACCTGCATCATTACATGTGAGATGTCATGCAGACACTAGTTAAGTTTACACATCGAGACGTGTGTGAAATTTGTGAAGTTTATCCCATTTCATATCACTTCGATATTAGCATAGTTTGTTCAGTCCTCGTGTTGGACTATAATTCATTAAAGTCCTCGTATTGGACTATAATCCATTGAAGTCCTTGTGTTGGACTATAATCCATTAAAGTCCTCGTGTTGGACATAATCCATTTCAATCCTTGTGTTGGATATTTACCTATTAGTCCATGTGTTGGTTACTAGTCTAGACCTTGAGTTGACACTATACTTGCATAGGCTGGACACGACATTTATATGAGTTGTGACACGACACCGTAATCAAGTCTGAGATGATTTGCCTTCTTTTATTAATGTTCTCGTATTAGATTTTGGGTTTGGTATGTAGGGAGGTACAATTTGAGATACAAGGTATATACATGAGGGTTTCCTTGTTTGGATTATTTCGCTCGACGTACCTCTGCTCGTGTTGTAACTTCCTAAATACTAAAATCCTCTTATACATAGGTATTTGAAATCTGAGCTACATGGTATATACATGAGGGTTTCCTTGTTTGGATTATTTCGCTCGACGTACTTAGGCTCACGTTGCAAATACCTAAATAGGATTTGTGATTTTATATATATGTTATATCTGTATTTTCTGTATACAACGAGCCCTTTTCCTTGGGATTGGTTGTGATGTTGCTCGTTAGCGCTTTGACGCTCGTTGTCCCTCCCCCTTTCAGGTAACGAGCCAGGAGCCCGGAGAATCGCAGGTTGATGGCGAGGCACTTTAGCTTCAGCTATTCTATTATAGTTGTATTTTACTTTTGAGCTCCACTATAGGCTTTTGTTTAGATATTTTTAGAGTTACTTCTGGAAGTTGTAAAGGCTGTGTGCCTTATTTCCTTTTTTTCAGACATTTGTATTTGAGACTTGTTGAGAAATTTCAGTTATTCATTTTAGACATTGACTTATACTTCAGTATGTTAGATGATGAAATATTAATTTTATCTCTATTATTTCATCAGTTAACTCTTGTATTATCTTTTACTTGCTTTTGTACCTACACATGTTATTGACTCTACTAGAGAGATAGTAATTGTGATGGTGAAACATGTTATTGCACGGTGTGGTGCATGACAGGTTTGACATTCGTGGTTTCACCATGGACTATAGCCTTGTGTGAACCTAGGGGCGCCACAGGTGCGGGGTCGACGGCGCGGAAAACTGCAGGGTCGACGACATGGGGAAAATGAAGAGATCGACGGCGGCGGCGACCTCTAGGGGCGGCGACAACCTTCGACGTGGGTTTTTTGATGTGTTAGAGAAAGAGAGAATGGGGCAAACTCCAGGGGCGGCGACAACCTACGACGGCGACCTCCAGGAGCGACGAGTTTAGAGTTGGTGGCGGGGGGTGTAGGCAATAAAAATTGCCTTTAATCCCTATCAGAGAAGTTCAGAACAAGACTGCTAAAACCTCATCCGAAAGAGCAAAAATGGGAAAAATGCTGATATCTCTTAAATCGTAAGGTATTTGACGAAACGGAGGCGGCAAACCCCTTTCAAAGGTTTGGTTGGCTCCGTCTCGTCGAGATAGTCGATTTTCATATATAATTCGTCAAATTTCAACTTACGGTTTGAAAGTTATGGCCCATTCTTCGAAGCATGTTCAGTAGCTCGCCTAAAGGCTGAAGCTCGCCTGTAAAGGCTGAAGCTCGCCTGCAAGGAAGTCCGTCTGCATGGATAGAGCTCACCTAACAGCATTGAAGCTTGCCTGAATGAGATTCGCCTGCACAACTCTCCTGCACAGCTTCGCCTGCACAGCCTCGCCTGCACATTGAACCAAGCTCGCTCGTAAAGGCTGAAGCTCGCCTGCAAGGAAGTCCGTCTGCAAGGATAGAGCTCACCTAACAGCATTGAAGCTTGCCTGAATGAGATTCGCCTATACAGCTCGCCTGCACATTAAACCAAGCTCGCCTGTAAAGACTGAAGCTCGCCTGCAAGGAAGTCCGTCTGCAAGGATAGAGCTCGCCTAACAGCATTGAAGCTCGCCTGAATGAGATTCGCCTGCACAACTCGCCTGCACAGCTTCGTCTGCACAGCCTCGCCTGTAAAGACTGAAGGCTTGAAGCTCGCCTGAAGACTAAATCTCGCCTTCTTGACCCAGGCTCGCCTGAAGGACTAGCTCGCCCGATAGCTCGAAGCTCGCCTGTTTGGCCGACTCGCCAGCACGAAGGTTCGTGCTCGCCTGAAGGCCAAGCTCACCTGACAGCCTGCACCTCGCCTGCGCGGACTAAGCTCGCCTAACAACTAGAAACCGGCCAGCATTGTCAGCTGCCCACTTGGAGTATGGTAACAGTCATGTCAGTGGTCAAATCCCACGAATCAAGGGAGAAAGCATGGCACTCCTCACATAGTAAGAATAGGGCGGCTGATAGGACCCCGTAAGTGGTCACATCCCGCTGCTAGGGTGGCTGGCTCCCTCACCCCTACTAGTGGTCAAATCCCACAAATCAAGGGATGACCCAGGCCATTCCTTGCCTATTTAAAACCACTTTCAGCCAACGTGAAAGGGGTGGATTTACTGTTGCTTGCTTGGCTGGCTAATCTTCCAAAGGTTGAACCTTGGCTCATTTGCTAAAGACTCCCTCTGTAAGGACCATAAATTTTTAATACTAGTTAAAATAATTTTTTAGTATTTTAAAATATTTAATTATGATTTTTAAAAAAGTATTTATATTTTTCTCAAATTTCTACAATTTTTGATGATTTAAAATCTAAGTTTTATATTTATTTAAATAATATTAATATTTATAAATATATTTAGTGCAGAAAAAAATTTCTAGAATTTATCTGTTGCGTTATCAATACTGTTACGTATCATTTTGAACAATACGTAGTATTATTATTATTATTATGAATATTTTTGTATAATACGTTGTATTATTAATTATGTATTATTTGTTGTATTATTTTTACTGTTACATATTATCTGTCATATTAATATAACTTGTACGTTTTACTATGTATATAATTATCCCATAATTGTTTGATTTTAAATATAAGTAAATATATTTTATTTATTAATTATTCTCGTTTCATTGTACAATATGGGTATATTTCGACTATTTTATCAACTATTGTAATAGCACAACATGTATGTTTTTAATTGTAGATAATTATTATGTAATTAGTTTAATTTTTAAGTACCCAATAGTATTTATTTTAAT
>BQKN01000076.1:958325-978750 GCA_022839385.1 Asparagus kiusianus | reverse complement strand
AAATACAATATTTTTATAAAATTGCATATTCTATGCAATATATTCAAAACACTAAATATGATTTCATTAAAAATAATCTTGTTAAGGATGAAATCATATATAGGCATATGAACATGAAACAAAATAGTATTTTCCAATTCTATTCATTTGTTTCATATATAAACTTGAAAACTATTAAACCAAAAACATATATGTATATATAGAACTATATATATACAAAACAAAAGTCAAAGCGTGTATGTGTGTATATGATTGAGCTTAAAGTACTAACACACATAATATAAAAACTAAACTAAATATACCCAAGCTTGTGATCTTCAACGAAGCTCTATCTTGGTACACTTGCGGATGAAGCGGGATCTTGGATCTTTAACTTGAATGCAATGCTTCATCCACTACTCCGCCAACCTCCATTTGATGTGATCGTGTAGGCTCAATCCATCCATCCTCCAACACATTGTTTGTCTAGAATACCTAATAAGAAACATAAACACTAGACAAACAATATTAGGAATTGTTTGTAATCATCAAAACAAGATTAGAAGATGTAGGCTCATAACATGAGACCTAACAATATCGTCATCTTGTTGCTTCTGTTTTAGCTCTATTTTTTGATTGGTGGTTTGCTTCATCCACGCGAAAGCCTCTCCCATGATGGACATAGCAGACTCAGAGTTTTCCATATTTTGTTTACTCTTGAGCTTTGCCGCTTTCCTCCCTTAAGGCCTTGCTATAACATCATCCGAGTCAATGTTCAACTCGATGGGGGTTGCTAGAGAGGAATTGTTTGGTGAGGAATCAGAGTTTATGGTTCTTCTCGACTGTGATCGAATCTTATTGTAAGTTTCAATCTGTTGCATCCACTTTTGATGACGATGCAACTCAACCCAGTAATGGTCAAACACGAATGGATTACCATAAAGAGATTGGTATAATTCCTTTACTTTTGCAGTCTACACAGGAGTTAAATATAGAATAATTAAACATATAACACTTGAAGAGAACGGTGAAGAAGACAAACGTGCATAGGGGAGCCCATAGGTGTTTATAAGTTAAATATTTATTTGGTTAATAATCCCCGTACCAGATCTTTGTCTTCCTTCAATCTAAGCAACGCACCCGCAGAACTTATTGACGGACAGTTGAATCATTGACTAACGATGCATCATTTGGTTTGGTGTGCGGATCGGTGGATCGATGGAGTATTGGATAAAGTAGTCGTTAGCTCTGTGCCAAAACTTATCTTTCTGTTGCCCCGTACCTTGGATGGCGTCTTGGCTCGTGTTCAGCCAAGCATGCACAAGAAACTTATCCTCGTGGACAGTCCAATTTTCGGACCGCGTGCAAGCCTTCTTTTTCTTTGTGGTTAGTGTTTCTTGGGATGACACTTGTTGTGTTGCCGATTGCGAGAACTCATGGATGGGGTGACCTTCTTCTACGACGCATGTGTAGAACGGCGGGTATAAGGCTGATCCTTTATCGGTAAGGAGTTGTGAATAAAAGTTTTAGGAGGGATCCATAAGATTTGTAATTTGATAGGAAAATATAGAGTTTTTTTATGAGAGAGTTGTGTGGAATGTTTTGTGTAGTGAATTGAGTATTTATAGAATTTTTTTTACAGTTCATGCCAATTTTTTAAATCTCAACGACTAATTTTTAAACGACTAATTTACTGTTCATGTCAATTTTGAAAAATATTAACGGTTAATTTTTAAACCTCTATTTTCAAACTAGGCTCAAAGGTAGAGGGTTTTTCGTATAATTTTTTTAATGGCTGGGAGCTCCCAAGCGCTCCACAATTTTTTGGAGCGCTTGGGAGCTCCGTGGCACACCTCCCTAGGTTGTGTGCCATGCCAGCCTAAGGATCAGCCTTGGGAGCTTGCTGGAGCATTTGTAGCAAGCTCTCACCACCACTTCAGCCTTAGGAGGTAGAGTGAGAGCTTTGCTGCAGATGCTCTAACACACCATAACAACTTGAGGGGCTAATATCAAGTTACGTTCAGTTTAAGGGGCAAATTTCTAAATAAATCATATTATAAAACATCTCTTAAGTTTAAAGATTATTAGAAAAACCTTATTTTAACTTTAAATTTACTCTTACTTAGAAATTGTCAATTGCAACTTTCATATGAATGGATAATATCATACGAGAGGATATTTTCCGCAACAAAAATTGAGATACACGCTTTTCAAGATGTTGTCCGGGAAAACAAAAATCTTAAAGTTGAAAGTAATTTTCAAAAGTCATTGGGGTTATGTTTGTAATCGTCCAAAGTTAAAGGGAACTTTACAAATATGTTACGTGAAAGGCCCGCTTCCGCGATACCGATGAGCGGGCCCGCTCCGCAGCACCACATTCAGTAGGTCCCACGCTCGAACTTTTGAAAAGGGTGTTCAGGCGGGGGTGCAACACCGGAAAGCGCATGAGTTCCTCAACTTTTCTCTTCGGAACTACGTGCGGTCACGTGACATCAACCATAAAAGGAAAAGCGGAAGAGCGTTAATTTCAAAATTTCTCATTTCCCCCCTCCTCAAACGAAACGTCCGTTAAGCCCCCTCTCCTCGTTTCCGTCACCGTCAAAACAACTCCAGCGATCTCACCGCCGTCCGATCTCATCAAGATGCGCGAGATCCTCCACATCCAGGGCGGCCAATGCGGGAACCAGATCGGCGCCAAGTTCTGGGAGGTGGTCTGCGCCGAGCACGGCATCGACGCCACCGGCCGCTGCCAAGGCGGCAGCGACCTCCAGCTCGAGCGCGTCAACGTCTACTACAACGAGGCCAGCTGCGGCCGCTTCGTCCCTCGCGCCGTGCTCATGGATCTCGAGCCCGGGACCATGGACAGCCTCAGATCCGGGCCCTACGGCCAGATCTTTAGGCCCGATAACTTCGTCTTCGGGCAGAGCGGCGCTGGGAACAACTGGGCCAAGGGGCACTACACCGAGGGAGCGGAGCTGATCGATTCGGTTCTTGACGTCGTGAGGAAGGAGGCGGAGAATTGTGACTGCTTGCAGGGTGAGGTTTTCTTGATTTTTTTTACGGTTTTTTTTTGTGATTTTTGTGTGACTTTTCCCCCTCTGTGTGATCGGATCCAGCGATGTTAGTGGTTAAGTGTTTGTTAAAAGCAGATCACTGATTTGTTAAAGCAAATAATGCATCGTATGATTCAATCTCTTACTGTTAGCCATATGAAATTATAATATGTTGATTTACTTGGATTCTCATGATCTTAAAAAAAAAACTTTAGCTTTATTCTATTTAAGTTATGATAATGTGCAACTATTTGAGGTTTTTAGTAGAACAATTTTTCAAAATAGCCCCTTTTCGTTTTTTTATTTTTAAAATCGATCGATTTTTTTTATTTACCAAAACCGACCCGTTTTTTGCGATGTCAGCCTAATCACCTTCCTAAACAGTCGGGGTTGCCAACCCCGACTATTTAGGACATAAAATTTTAGGGTTAAAGGTTTCTAATTAGGATTTAACACACTCCTAAATAGTCGGGTTGACAACCCCGACTGTTTAGGAGGGTGATTAGGCTGGCGTGATAAAAACGGGTCGGTTTTGAAAAATTAAAAAAAAACGGTCGATTTTAAAAATAAAAAAAACGAAATGGGGCTATTTTGAAAAATTGTTCTTTTTAGTATTCATCTATGAAGTTAATTTTAAAGAATCTTTTACCAGCATTACAATTTTAATTTCCCTCCATTTTCCTGTTTAGCATTGGTTTCCGCTGAAGGGGGTTTGATATTTATTCTTTGCTTTGGGTGTCCTCATGAATTCTCCACTGGATTATGCTGTTCTCATATTGAGGAAGCTTGTCTCCCTGTTGCTCGTTTATCTGAACTATGTGCTGTAGACACACTATATGAATTCATTACTTGTTATTGTTGTTTACAAATCAGTTATAATTGATGACATTGTTAAAATCTTTGGCTATCTTTTAAAAGCTCAATTTGTGAAACTTCATAGACAAGTCTCAGCATTGATCATAATTTTATCGTCATTGACATTGTTAAAATCTTTGGCTATCTTTTAAAAGCTCAATTTGTGAAACTTCATAGACAAGTCTCAGCATTGATCATAATTTTATCGTCATTTGATTTTCCCCGTCTGTTTTCTCATCGCCTGCATTGGCTTCTTTGTTAGCCCTTTTCTTGTAACTACATGCTCGTCAGTTTGCTAAATTTTCATTTATTAACTTTGGATCCGGGTGAGCTGCAATTGCTAATAATTTCAATGATTGCCCTCCCAGGTTTCCAAGTATGCCATTCTTTGGGTGGAGGAACAGGGTCAGGCATGGGTACATTATTGATTTCAAAGATCCGAGAGGAGTACCCAGATCGCATGATGCTCACCTTCTCCGTCTTCCCATCACCAAAAGTCTCTGATACAGTTGTTGAACCTTACAATGCAACTCTTTCTGTGCACCAGCTGGTGGAAAATGCAGATGAGTGCATGGTTCTCGACAATGAAGCGCTCTATGATATCTGCTTCCGCACTCTCAAGCTAACCACGCCAAGCTGTAAGTATTTTGTCCTTCTGCCTAACAAACATTCCAATTTTAAGTGTTTTCTAAGGCATCTGGTCTTTTGTATAATCATGAGGGGCTCAGCTGCATATAAATGGTTTCAACTTGATAACGGTTTGTGACTTGTAGACGCCAGAGTTTAGACTAAGTTTTACGTGTTCTCTTGGAAGGGGAAGGTCATGTATTTATTTACCTTGTACCTCTTTTCTGATGGTTACTCAGATAGTTCAGTAAAGGATTATTGAATATTTGCTTCATTTGTTATCCTTGCTGTTGCAGCGTAGGGGCTTCACAGACACAAGATGTCTATACAAGAGTGGACAAATAGAAAACAACACACCAGGATTTAACGTGGTTCGGTCAGTATGACCTACGTCCACTGGCGAGAACAACAGAGAATTTCACTAATCACCAACGAGAAGATTACAAAGAGGAGATCACTCTCTTGCCATAGACTCACACAAAGAAAGAGACAAATTCTTTCTATCTCACTCTCTTCTCTCTCTCTTCTTTTCTCTAAATATTTTGTTTCTCTCCGACTGATGCATTAAACCCTCTCCCCTCATCCTCTTATATAGCCATAAGAAAATAATAAAATATACAAAAGGGGTTGGTGAAGCTTTGACAAATGAGTTGTTAATTTTGAAAAGCAATCCCAAATTAGACAGATGAAGACATTTTCAAAAGTCACGTTTCTCACAAATCTCCACATTGACTTTGAAAATGAAGATCTTCTCTTTACTCTTGCTGTCTCGCCAGAAGCCCCTTACGGGCTTAATCTCTGTTTTGTTGAACTCCAAGAAATTCGAGACAATGCTCGAACTTGCGTGAAGGTACGGGCTTCGTCATCATATCTGCTGGATTATCTGCAGTACCAATCTTCTTAATCCTGATGAATTTAATTTCTTTGATAAAATGATATCTGACATCTATATGTTTGGTTCTTTCATGATACATCTGATGCTTCGTCAAATGTATAACACTCTGGCTGTCACAAAATACCGTAGTAACACCTTGGTGTAAGCCGAGATCTTCAACCAAACCTCTCAACCAAATAGCTTCTTTCACTGCTTCTGTCATTGCCATATACTCTGTCTCTGTAGTAGACAAAGCAACTGTCGACTGTAGAGTCGCCTTCTAACAAATGACACTAGCTGAAAAAGTGAATATATAACCTGTCAGTGATCGTCTCATCAGAGAAATTAAAGTCATCAGGATTGAGAAGATTGGTACTGCAGATAATCCAGCAGATATGATGACAAAGCCCGTACCTTCACGCAAGTTCGAGCATTGTCTCGAATTGCTTGGAGTTCAACAAAACAGATTTAAGCCCGTAAGGAGCTTCTGGTGAGACAGCAAGAGTAAAGAGAAGATCTTCATTTTCAAAGTCAATGTGGAGATTTGTAAGAAACGTGACTTTTGAAAATGTCTTCATCTGCCTAATTTGGGATTGCTTTTCAAAATTAACAGCTCATTTGTCAAAGCCTCACCAACCCCTTTTGTATATTTTATTATTTTCTTATGGCTATATAAGGGGGATGAGGGGAGAGGGTTTAATGCATCAGTCGGAGAGAAACAAAATATTTAGAGAAAAGAAGAGAGAGAAGAGAGTGAGATAGAAAGAATTTGTCTCTTTCTTTGTGTGAGTCTCTGGCAAGAGAGTGATCTCCTCTTTGTAATCTTTTCGTTGGTGATTAGTGAAATTCTCTGCTGTTCTCACCCGTGGACGTAGGTCATACTGACCGAATCACGTTAAATCCTGGTGTATTGTTTTCTATTTGTCCACTCTTGTATAGACATCTTCTGTGTCTGTGAAGCCCCTCCGCTGCAATAAACTGGTATCAGAGCCTGCTTAGAGTACGTGCATCTGCTTATCGTATGCTCTGTGGCTACCACTAAAAGTGGATCCTCCACATCAGAAAATAAACTAGATTATCATTTACTCTTTAAAGGCACTGGATACTATTCACGCGTACGGTACTATTCAAAAATACTGTTACTATTCATACGTATAGTCACTATTCATACGTACGGTCACTATTCATACGTACAGTTACTGTTCGCAGATACGGTTACTGTTCATAAATACAGTTATTGTTCCAATTGGCTTCAAGATGTCTTCTGCGAAGTACAAAGTGGAGAAATACTGTTGGTATCGGATCAATTAAGATTAGAACCCATGATGGTATTGTTAGAACATTGAGCAATGTCTGTCATATTCCAGAGTTAAAGAAGAACCTCATTTCTTTAGGCACCATTGACTCAAATGGTTTTAAGTTTTCGGCTGAAGGTGGAGTTTTGAGAGTTAGTAAAGGCTCTCTTGTTGTGATAAAAGGAAAGAAGGTAAATACTCTCTATATCCTTGAAGGCAGTGCAGTGACAGGTGCTGCATCAGTGTCATCCTCAGAGGATTCAGATTCTGACACTACACGTTTGTGGCATATGCGGTTAGGGCATATGAGTGAGAGAGGACTTGATGTATTGAGCAAACAAGGTCTGCTTTGTGGTAAAAAAAATTAGTAAGCTAGAATTTTGTGAGCATTGTGTTTTTGGTAAACACCATAGTGTATCCTTTAGTACCGGTGTCCACAGAACCAATGGTACTTTAGATTATATCCATTCAGATGTTTGGGATCCCTCTCAAGTTCCATCGAAAGGTGGAGCTCGTTTTCTGCTAACATTAATTGATGATTATTCCAAAAAAGTTTGGGTGTATCCTTTGAAGCATAAAAGTGATGTGTTTGTAACCTTCAAGCAATGGAAGGTTATGATTGAGAAGCAAACAAGAAAAAAAGTGAAGCGCCTCAGAACCGACAATAGGATGGAGTTTTGTTTTACAGAGTTTGACCAGTTCTGCAAGAATGAAGGTATTGTGCGTCATCGTACAGTTCGGCATACACCACAACAAAATAGAGTTGCAGAAAGGATGAACAGAAACACTTTTAGAGAGAGATCGGTGCATGCTCTCTAATGCCGGTTTATCAAAAGACTTTTGGGCCGAGACAGTCAATACAGCTTGCTATTTGATAAACAGATCTCCTTCTACAGTAATTGATTTTAAGACTCCAGAAGAGATATGATCTGGTGCCCCTGCTAATTACTCTTATTTAAGAGTATTCAAGCAATGGAAGGTTATGATTGAGAAGCAAACAAGAAAAAAAGTGAAGCGCCTCAGAACCGACAATAGGATGGAGTTTTGTTTTACAGAGTTTGACCAGTTCTGCAAGAATGAAGGTATTGTGCGTCATCGTACAGTTCGGCATACACCACAACAAAATAGAGTTGCAGAAAGGATGAACAGAAACACTTTTAGAGAGAGATCGGTGCATGCTCTCTAATGCCGGTTTATCAAAAGACTTTTGGGCCGAGACAGTCAATACAGCTTGCTATTTGATAAACAGATCTCCTTCTATAGTAATTGATTTTAAGACTCCAGAAGAGATATGATCTGGTGCCCCTGCTAATTACTCTTATTTAAGAGTATTTGGTTGCTCTGCTTATTTTCATGTTAATGATGGTAAGTTTGAACCCAGAGCAAAGAAAGCTATCTTTCTAGGATATGCTACTGGGGTGAAGGGGTATAGATTGTGGTGTTCTGATCCCAAATCACCTAAGTTTATTATTAGTAGGGATGTTACTTTTGATGAAAAATCCATGCTTCACCCGAGAAAGGAGTTTGTTATTGATACTACAGGTACTGAAAAGGAGTCTAGCAAGCAGGTGGAGCTAGAAAGCTCAACTTTAAAGAGAGTGCTTGAGAGCGCTCATGTTGAACCAGTTGATACTGAGGAAGGTTCAACTTCAGATGCTGATACACCGCAAGAGCAACAGTATAATATTGCCACCGGGAGAACAAAACGGCAGATCTGACCGCCTCAACGCTACACAGACATGCTTGCTTATGCTTTGAGTGTAGCAGAATCGATTGAGGTTCCAGAGCCTTCTACATTCAAGGAGGCTATTAGTGGCAATGAGGCTGCAAATTGGACTATTGCGATGACTGAAGAGATGGAGTCTCTTCACAAGAACCAGACATGGGAGCTAGTGAAGCCGCCAAGGGGACAGAAGATCGTTGGCTGTAAATGGGTCTTCAAGAAGAAAGAAGGAACTCCGGATACAGATTCTGTAAGGTACAAAGCACGCTTGGTAGCTAAAAGCTACAGTCAGACCGAATGTGTGGACTTCAATGAAGTATTCTCTCCAGTTGTAAAACACACCTCAATCTGTGTGTTGCTTGCCATGGTTGCTCATTTTAATTTGGAGCTTGAGCAACTTGATGTGAAGACAGCTTTTTTACATTGCGAGCTTGAGGAGCAGATCTTTATGCATCAACCAGAGGGTTTCATTGTTGAAGGTAAAGAAGATCATGTGTGCAGGTTGAAGAAATCTCTTTATGGGTTGAAACAGTCTCTGAGGCAGTGGTATTTGAGATTTAATACTTTCATGATTGAGCATGGTTACTCTAGGAGTAAATATGATTGTTGTGTTTATCATAAAAAGCTCAACGATGGTTCTTTTGTATATTTGCTTTTGTATGTTGATGATATGTTGATTGCAGCTAAAGATATGTTAGAAATCAACGAGTTGAAATCTCAACTCAAACATGAGTTTGAGATGAAGGATTTGGGAGCAACAAAGAAGATTTTGGGGATGGAGATCCACAGAAACAGGCTAGAAGGAAGTTTATTTCTATCTTAGGAGAAATACATCAAGAATGTGTTGGAGAGATTTGGCATGCTTGATGCCAAGCCTGTGAAAACTCCGCTTGCCGCTCATTTTTGTCTTTCAGCAGATTTGTCACCTCAGACTGAGGAGGAGCAGTACACGTCTTGTCTTCCTTATGCAAGTGCAGTTGGAAGCATTATGTATGCGATGATTTATACCCGTCCAGATATTTCACAAGCAGTCAGTGTTGTGAGTCGGTACATGGGTAAGCCTAAAAAGGTCCATTGGCAGGCTGTGAAATGGATACTTAGATATTTGAGAGGATCTGCTAATATTGGTTTGTATTTTGACTGGAACACAGACTCAGATTGCAGAATACTTAGCTATTCTGATTCAGATTATGCGGGTGATTTGGATAAGAGACGATCCCTGACAGGTTATATATTCACTCTTTCAGCTAGTGCCATTAGTTGGAAGGCGACTCTACAGTTGACAGTTGCTTTGTCTACTACAGAGGCAGAGTATATGACAGTGACAGAAGCAGTGAAAGAAGCTATTTGGTTGAGAGGTTTGGTTGAAGATCTCGGCTTACACCAGGTGTTACTACGGTATTTTGTGACAACCAGAGTGCTATATATTTGTCGAAGCATCAGATGTATCATGAAAGAACCAAACATATAGATGTCAGGTATCATTTCATCAGAGAAATTAAAGTCCTCAGGATTGAGAAGATTGGTACTGCAGATAATCCAGCAGATATGATGACGAAGCCCGTACCTTCACGCAAGTTCGAGCATTATCTCGAATTGCTTGGAGTTCAACAAAGCAGAGATTAAGCCCGTAAGGGGCTTCTGGCGAGACAACAAGAGTAAAGAGAAGATCTTCATTTTCAAAGTCTATGTGGAGATTTGTGAGAAACGTGACTTTTGAAAATGTCTTCATCTGCCTAATTTGGGATTGCTTTTCAAAATTAACAGCTCATTTGTCAAAGCCTCACCAACCCCTTTTGTATATTTTATTATTTTCTTATGGCTATATAAGGGGATGAGGGGAGAGGGTTTAATGTATCAGTCGGAGAGAAACAAAATATTTAGAGTAAAGAAGAGAGAGAAGAGAGTGAGATAGAAAGAATTTGTCAAAATATTTAGAGAAAAGAAGAGAGAGAAGAGAGTGAGATGGAAAGAATTTGTCTCTTTCTTTGTGTGAGTCTATGGCAAGAGAGTGATCTCCTCTTTGTAATTTTCTCGTTGGTGATTAGTGAAATTCTCTGCTGTTCTCGCCCGTGGACGTAGGTCATACTGACCGAACCACGTTAAATCCTGGTGTGTTGTTTTCTATTTGTCCACTCTTGTATAGACATCTTCTGTGAAGCCCCTCCACTGCAACAGACCTAAGTGGAGATTTTTTATATTTTAATATGGAAAAAGGTAATCAGAATGTCTAAAAGAAATAATCCATATTAAACTTTGACGTGAACTGTTACTTCATCTGCTGGTTTCCTTTTATGTTTTAGAGCTCTTAGTTGAAATGATATTTTGGAAGAAATCTACATCCAACTAAGTGTGGTTCTTGTTTTATTCCAGATAAGTTTATAGATAATTACTGAATAGTTTGAATGCCTTGAACTTTTCTTTTCATTTAAAGACAATTTGAATTAATGCTTTGAACTAAAAAGCTTTAATTTCTTGGACACACATTTATACGCTTGTGTTTGGAAAATAATTCAATACTTCAAGAAGGAAGAAATTTTTCGTGCAAAAAGATTTAAGTGGCCCAAACAAGAAATATGGATAAGGAAGCAAATGGAATTTGGGTGGATTCAGTTAGGTGAGTGATTTTGTCTCGTCTCGTTTCTCCTCTCTTTTGTTTTCATGTGTATTCTTTCTTTCGAACAAGGTTAGAATAGTATCTCGCCTTTAATCTTGTATTATTAATATAGAATAATTCTGACATAGGGCAATTTTTTTAAAATTTTAAAATTTTAAAATTAGAATATGAAGTTAACATGGAGATCCAATTTCCCAACACCGAGGTTCGCTGAGTGCCCCCACCCCCCCAACCCAGCCCCCTCCCTGAAAGAGAGGTTGATGTTCACACGGAGTATCTTTTTAAACTTTATAGGCAGGTATACTCTTTTTATGTTTCTTCCTTGTGATGTCATGGACTTATGCTCATAATCTTATCTTCCTCTTGAACCCTTTTCTCTTTCAAATTTTTAATACTGTAATATGGGTTTCGTTTGATTGTTTGTTGAAATGAAGTTCCAAAAACAATAATAGATAACTTTTATACCTGTAATCTGTGATATATTCCTTGGAGAAACATTTAAAATATCTTCATTGGCGAGTGGTGAGGGAATCGATTGAATCATATGGGTTTTCTTCTCAAGTAAGATAAAGAGGAGGGATGCTGTTTATTCTTAGGAGATTTAAGTTTGGATTCTGATATTGTCAGTAATAACCAATAAGCCACCTTTGCTATTTTTATTGTTCAAAAGCAAAGTCAAAAAGAAAATAAAGTTAAAGAAAACATGAAGTTTGATTTTATCTTAAGCTCATGTAAGACTTCATATTTTTCTCAAAGAAAATGTAAGACTTTATATTCACTGATAAACTCTGTTATCTTTTACCATATCCACTTTGACAAAATCAGGGAAAAGTTCCTTTTTTCAATGAAAGACAGCATATGAGTTTGTGTTTCTTTAAACTGTAAGAATGTGCCTAAGCATATCTGGAGAACCTTTCGATTGCGAACTAAAAATTATATTCATTTTTTGAAATTTAAGATATATTTATTAAGTTTACTTCAGTTACGTTTGTAAATAAAAGGCCTGACATGTTTAATATGTTTCTGCAGCGAAGGGTTTTAAGAGTTACTGACATGGGTTTCTTGGCACTCTTCGTTACTGCTTCAGTTCCAGTTCTTAATGTGCTTTTGGTGACTGGTGTTGGCTCTTTTATCGCCACCAACTACATAGGAATTCTACATGAAGATGCGAGGAAAAATTTAAATAATGTGAATTTCTGTTGTTTATATGTCTATAAGATGTTGCTTTTTTCCTTCTTGTATCTGGAAATCATCTTTTATTTTAATATGCACACTTTCTTTCAACTATTAGTTCAGTATTTTCTCTATATATATTTGTTCGGTTGTATAAGAAAGCCTTCTAACAAATTAGTACAATTGACTTTCTTCTCTATTTTATTCTTTTAGTGAAGTGAACGGATAGATGCCCTTGATACTGAAGACATTGTAGAATAATGTTTAACTCAAGAGATGTATTTTAAGAGGAGCTAACAATATACTTTCTATGAACAGGTTGTATTTTACGTGTTTAACCCAGCTCTCGTTTCGACCAATTTATCTCAAACAATCACACTGGATAGCTTGGTTTTGCTGTGAGTTATATCTGATCTTTGTATATATCTTAATAAATCAATTTTAGTTATGCAGTGGAACAATAGTTATCTTCTTTGCAAATAAGTATTATCAGTTGCTAAGCTAAATTGTGGTTTTACCTTTTTGTACATGGACATCAACTAACAAACATAAAATTGATAACTCTTCTTATCCAAATCTTTATTATATTGACATGCGGAGCTAACTGTACTCAATTGGTTGTTGAATCTTATATTCTAACTTGTCCATAAGAAATTCTCCAAGCATTAATATGTCTCTGGATCCTTCTTATTCATTAGCGAGTTTCCCCCCTCCTCTTTCCTCATATACTGAATCCAGAAATAGACGGAGGGGTATCTTTGTCATAGACACATATCAAGCCTTCCACACAAGAAATTCTCCAAGCAAATACTACTGTTTTCAGTATCACATGTATTGGAAAAAACTATATGTCTGAATTAAATTTTCTTGCACATTTTATCTATATAAGAAGCATGTCTTCATTTCAACTAATTTGCTCATAATCCATAGATACTCATTTCCTGATCAATATGCCCATTTCAAGAATTGTATCATAAAATCAAGGTATCACAAACATATGCATTATGACAGTATGCAGACCAGTTTTAAGTGCACCATGTTTTCGCTGAAGTTCATTTTTGGTAGATTGATTTGATGAACTTTTTACCTTCTTGTACGAGTTTTCTTGATATTCAAAAGATAATTGGATACCAATGACCACACTCGTCTTCTTTACCTAGACTAGTTCACCTTGTCAGTAGGTTGTCTGCTCTGTTTGTTATGTCAAATGCCAGGAATTTTGAATTGGACAATTTTAAGTGTCAATGCTTCAAGTATATCAAACCAAGCGGAGAACACTCACTACTTGAAAACATGGCCTTTTGGAAGTAGATGTGCCTTAAATATATGTTAAGAATCAAATTAACCCGAATGCTTAAGCAATTAGAAATTGGCCCCAACTTCGTATTCGAGTCATCACTCTTTATAATTCTTCCAATATGGGGCTATACTTGCATATGAATTATGGGCAATCTCCTTTACATTTGTAGATATCTCAAATTTCTACGAAAAATATGGGCCTTCATTTGCAAATATGTTACTCTTTCTAATTTCTTAATTTTCATGGTTAGGAGTCATGTATCAATAAATAAGGGTTAAGTTTTTCGCATAAAACATGGCTTCTTCTTTTGTGAGGAGATCAAGGGTTTTCAAAGCACTCTTGTATTCTCCGGTTTTCTTGTTATAGTGAACAATTGTTCTGTGCTCGCCATGAATGTAAGCTGTTGTGCAAGACCACATAAATCTTGTTTGTTCGTGTTGTTCTTGCTTTGTTTATTTTTTCGATATCCTTATGTGTGCATTCTTTGTACTCTCTATTTGGTCCTCTTGTAAATTGTTTTCCCTTCATTCGGCAAAAGATAACAAGATAGCCGTTCCGTTTTGTTTAAACATGCAGGTGGTTCATGCCAGTCAATGTCCTTCTCACCTCCATTTTTGGTTGTGTGCTTGGATGGATAGTTATTCAAATCACAAAACCTCCTCGACGCTTAAGAGGCCTCATTTTGGGTTGTTGCTCAGCTGGTAAACATAAAATTTCAGCAAATACATTCAAGTTTATTATTCTACTAAAGTACGTAGTGTAATCTTTACATCTTTGAGGTGGATTTGAATAAACTGATATTTGATAGTAATATAAATTTCAAGTTTTCAACACATTGACTCAATCCATATTTCATATGTTCATCACACTAATGAAGACTTGATTGATGATCAACCAAAACTATGTAAAAGAATATCCATGTTTAAATCCAAAAGGTTTGATCATTTCACATTGTTCGATTAATGGATAATAGCAATGAAACAATGTAGTTATTTACATAAAAAGTGTGGCATCTTTGAAAAGAAAAGAAAACCAGCCAAATGCAGACTCAAGCAACAAGAGATGTTGAAAAATTTAGCATTGGTTGCTCTCATGGTATTAATAACTCCACAGGAATTTAATTGGGGAAGAACATAAAAATAATTGCCCAAAAAATTCCTTACCCAAGTTGCACTGTGTCAACAGGAAATTTGGGTAATTTATTTCTCATTATCATCCCTGCCATTTGTAAAGAGAAAGCCAGTCCATTTGGTGCTCCTGATGTGTGCCACACCTATGGATTAGCATATGTGTCCCTCTCCATGGCTGTAAGTTTTTTTTCCTATCCCAAACTTGAGCAAATCATAGGTTGATGCACTTCAATCATTCCGTATGTACAATTTGTTTTTTTTCTGATCTTTAACCAACATCTATTTTGGCACTTTTTCTGCAATTGGATGGATCTTAAACTAATTTCATAATTACGTTATCAGGGTAACCAACTATTAACTGCATGAACTCCATGCATAGAGCTTGTGTAGTGAGTTGTGCTTGATTGAGCTAGGCTTTTTAAAGTCTGGCTTAATTCTTTTGAGTCATTTTGAGCTGCCTCAATTGTTGCTAGTTCAGAACCTAAAATTCTAGATTTATCTGCCCCCTCTAATTATAATGGATTGCCCCTTTGGTTTTTTGGACTTCGGATATTTTACCTATTTGCTTCTTACAGGAAGAGTATTAATTCATTAGGCTGGTCCAAATGCTGCTAGATTTTTAAATTATAGTAACTTCCAAGCCTAATCTAGAGCCAACCTGGTGCGGGTACCAAATATACAGGCTACATTTATAGGTACGAGCACCGGACACAGAAAAATTGAAAAATGTAGGGTATGTGGACACGACTAAATATTAATATTAAACATTAATAATTTACATTAGATCATTATTGTTTTTCAATTTATATGTTGTTAGAATTAAAATTCCTATTATATTTTTAAGTTGCTTTTATTATGTTGATTGTTGTAAATTGGAAACTACTTGTTTTTGAACTAGACACCCACCCGACCCTTTTAAACCATAGTTTTGAACTTGGGTATGACATGAAATGAACCTGACCCATGTCTAGTGTGTTTCAAGAAAGGGATGTGAAGTGTAGGATATATGCCCAAGAAGTGTTTGACAATTGTTTAAATTAAAACATATATCATATAATTGAGTACATGTCTAAATAAATATATGCATATATCTAAGGAGTGTCCATGAAAGTTTGGGTATGGGTACGTGTCAGGTACATGTCGGGTATGTGTGAGGCTTCATGATAAAAGTACCCAGGTAATATAGAATTCACCGCAGATGGAAATTTAGCCACAATCCTGGGAATAGAGGACATATTATTAATTGATGCTGCTTAATGTTGGCCTAGGCAATGAGTTCATTAATGGCTTAGCTGCTTTATACATAATTGTATAGAGAATTGGTCTCAGGTACTGCACATTTACTAAAATAACTAATTCGTGGAGCAGTTCTGAAAAAATATTCCATATCATACTGTTTTATTGTAACAAACTATTTCTTTAATAAAAAATCATATCATATTTATTTGTTATGGCAATACTACAGCTTGGTGCAATCTTTCTGTGGTCTTGCGTGTACAATATTGTTCGGGTGACTGCAAATACTGGAGAAGACGGAGCAAATGGCAGAAGTCAAACCCCTAAAATGGATTCTCCAGAAGAAACTGCTAAACTAATCCCTGGGAGCTACAAAAACTATTCGATATCTGTTGATTCTTCAGATGAAAGTGATCTACCAGTCTCTATATCTGAGGAATCTTCTACTAAAAGGAAGGTTGTTACCATTGTCTAGTCTTTTCTCTTTTGTTATAATCCAACCATCATTATATTTGAAATTCATCTCTTTCTGGGTTTGTCAATGATCATATCAATTAATATGAAATTAGGGATAAATGAAGAAGACAAAATGTAATTTATTTCCAAAGGTGACTTAAAATCATATCAATCCTCTTCCTTCTATTCCGTGCTATGTATTATGGAATATGCTTCTGCATTTCACATAAATTGCCAGTTGTCTTACATAAAATTGGTTTTCAATCATTTTTGCGATATTTAATAACATCGGTTAATGCAATGTTTTGACATAAAATTAGAGATATACATATGCACATGTTTGAAAAGAGACACATAGTTTGATGTAACGACGAGCGTGCACACATGCACTTGTAGACAGGCACACAAGGACACAGGTGCATGCATGGACACACATCATTATATATATGTATATGTGTATAGCCATCCATATCTTCTTGCGATGTTAATTATTGTATATATTTAATCTTTCTTTTCACTTTGTGTCACGCTTCATCTTCTCATAATAACCATACATATCTTCTTCCCAAATTTATTTATTGATGACTTAACATTTTGTCATTACGATACTAAAAATATTCAACTGAGCGATTTCCTCATTTCGAATAAATCCAAATATAATACAAAAAAGGTCCACAATTTTGCGAGGGAAAATCATAGAAGTTTGAAAAAGTGTACAAGTACATACAGCTCAATTTCTACAGAATAGACTTCAGTGGATATCTAATATATGTGCACAGTAAACTAGCAGTATTTCCTAAGTTATCATATTATGGCCTTTTATGTGTTTTTGACCATATTTTACAGGTATCGGTTTGTAAATTAACACAGAAATTGTCCTCAGTGCTATTAGCGATCAACTTCAAAAGGTTGTTCGCTCCATCAACCATTGGTGTGGTATGATATTGTTGTTTTTTCATACAAGTATATGACTGTTGCATATTCCATTCATTAAAAAAGTTTGTATTAGTTCTTTATAAAATGATCTAAACATAAACTTCTGTTCCCAGAAACTGACATATTACTGACATCTTGTTATTTATAGAATTTACATATGTTAAGATCTATTTTAATGACCTACTTTAGACATGCAATTACAATTAGGTCACAATTCTTGTTCATTCTTGTTATTTATTATGTTCACCATACTTTCTCGTTTCAATCAATAGAAAGGATAATTTAGTTCTTCCCCTGAGCTTTCCCTGAATCCATTATCTGTTTGGCAAAGGAATCTGAAATCTACCAGGTTGGTGGTGGGTGTTTTTTTAAAGATTAATTATACTTACCTGTAAATTTTCTTGGACTTCAAAACCATTTCATGAAGCTTAACTGTTTGGTCGGACCAGTAGCAAGTTCGTGATTTAGGCTAACCAACTTATTGAACTTTGACATATGAATAACAAAATAATTCTTCCCTGACAAAATCCATATCTATCTTGTACATAACTAGGTGAATCTGACATAAATTGTTAAAACAACAAGATAAACTCTTTGCTATCTGTAGATAATAGGACTTGATTATTGTAGAAGCATTACATAGCTAGAGCAATTTAAATCAGAAAACTGTGCAATTCTAAAGCAACTTAGAGCATCTGATATTCATGGATTTTTAATAGTGCAATTCCAGCCTATATTGAATCCAGTCAATCAAAACCCATGCAGAGAAAAAAAACAACAGAAATTACTTTTTGCAACAACATTATTAGACCTATATATGCTTTTGATGTTGAATTGGGGATAAGTTGTCTAGGAAACTGAAATTTGACTTTTATGTTAGATCACTCTTGAAATTGAATTTCGACTTTCATATTTGAATTATTTTATGTTGTGTTATTACTGAATATTCTGCAAGCGAAACGTAGTTGACTTTTTTTTTTTAGATAGTTGGATTCGTTGTTGGATTGGTACCTCTTATTAGAAAAGCATTGATAGGTGAAAGTGCTCCTCTTCGTGTAATTCAAGACTCGGCTTCCTTGTTGGGGTAATTCTTAACCTCTGTAGTCCAAATAAATGTGATCATGGAAATCAGACATCAAGTGACTGTCTAATCTTATTGTGCCTCTGCTTTTGCCTATTAATTACTACTCTATCTGCTGAGATTTTATTTCATTACCATTTTCGTGGAGCTTAGGTCTACTACACTATTAGGTTGAGGGAATAAAATGCAAGCTTAAAGGTTTAAGAGACTAACATCAAAACAATAACAATTTAAAGGAACAATACCTAGAACACCTTTGTTTTATATATATGATTTGTCTTTAGTTGCAGATATTTCATCAATTAAAATTTTTGGCATATAGGTTGCAATATTTCACAGATGGAGGAAGGCAATGGTTCTCAAATCAAACACCTGCATTTCCTTTCTTCTTCTTTCGACATTGGATACCTCTATTCTTATTTATTGCAATTACAATGAGATACTTAATAACTTGAGAACGCATAAGAATAAGCAGGCTGATATTTCCATATTATGAGACGAATTGTATTACTAATTCTTTTGAATAATCATTTGGATAACAACAGAACTAGAAATAAGCGTTTCTTATATCTAAGAGTAGCATGTGAAAGCATGTGAAATGCTCAAATCATAATTTCTGTATCGCCTTCAATAACTGCCCTTAATCCGTAATATATCTTTCTATGGAATATTACTGTACTTAATTTGTTGACACTTGATAAACTATCCTTTTCTTCCTTCCTTGGATGCAGCAATGGAGCAATTCCAACTGTCACCCTGATAATGGGTGGAAATCTCATTAAAGGTATCAAGAACATCTCTTTTAAGAGTTTATTTCTACTTAGTACAGTCGTTTGATGTAATTTGTATATCTTTCCAGGTTTGCAAGGATCTGGCATTCACTCCTCGCTCGTGCTAGGAGTTGTAGTTGTTCGATATTTCCTCTTGCCTCTGATAGGCATTGTCATCGTTAAAGGGGCAATTCGATCTGGTCTCGTGCATTCTGATCCTTTGTATCAGTTTATTCTTCTGCTTCAATATTGTGTTCCACCTGCAATGAATATAGGTAAGCTTCATGTGTTTTTTTGTTTCTTTGCAAGTTTAGTAGCATATTTGATTTGTTGTAGGTTCTTTGGGTGTAAATCCTAACAAATCTTGATGAGTAATTGTGTTTGTTTTTTGAAAATGTTAGGAGTTAATTGTGGATAGACCCCTGTACTATCACCTAGTTGCAGATAACCCGCTCTTGTTCTATTGTTGTAGATAGACCCCTTGAGTGAAATTTTTGACTCTTTTACCCTCAGAAGAAAAGGAAATTGTTCTTTGACAAATGGACATTCTGAGGGTAAAAGAGTCAAAAAAAACATCCATTCAGGGGTCTATCCGCAATTGGTCAACAGTACAGGGGGTCTATCTACAACAGTAGAACTACGGATGGTCTATTTGCAATTGGGCGATAGCGTAGGGGGTCTGTCCTCAGCCAACCCTGTTTAATCAACATTTTAGGTCAGGAAACATTGGTCACATTGCTTTTCTCGATCTTGTTATTTGTTGCTTTTCATTTTACATATAGTTTCTTTCCCTTGTTGATCTTTCAGACAGACGATAGCAACGCAAGTTGGCATTTCTTACAACTTGCTTCATAATGTTGATAAGTGGAGCAGTGCATAATAACTTGAGCACTTAGCTTGCGTGACTGTCAAGAACATAACATCATTTGGTCTCCCAAGTATCATAAACTTGCTCCTGTTTTGTCTAGAAAGGCTTCTTAATTAACTCGACAGCGTGTTTATTGAGAAACTATCAAGGACACATATTTTGAAGTAAGTGAATACCCAATTTTTCGGGGTAACTTGATATTTCAAAAGTTTGATCAGCCAAGTGGAAGTTCGATTCTATACCGCAACTGACAACCAGTTCAAACTTCTTGGCAACTTAACATGGATCGAATACTTTATAACGCGTAACATGCTTAATTTTTTCGGCATCTGCTGAGTCGTCGATAATCTTTGATTTGCGTTGGCAGGTACTATCACTCAGTTGTTTGGTGCAGGGGAAAGTGAATGCTCGGTGATTTTCCTTTGGACTTACGCTTTGGCTTCAATTTCTCT
>BQKN01000076.1:926265-953325 GCA_022839385.1 Asparagus kiusianus | reverse complement strand
ATATTAATATATATTAATATTAAATAAAAACGAAAACAGCAGACCTTAAACACCTTTTTCTTGTTTTGAGAAAACCGTTTAAAGTTGGGGGTTGGTAGTGTTTTGAACGAAAAAACAGAATGGTAACCAAACGCGTTTTGTTTCTTTTTTTTAAAAAACACAATGAAAACAACACAAACGCAATGGTAAACAAACGCACCCTAAGTTATTGGACAATTCTTCGCTCACAGTGGCCTTATTTAAATTATAATAAATAAAAAAAGAATACATGAAAATATGTAATACAAACCCATAGATTTCTCTTTATAGATAAAAAAGTTTTTTAACTAGACACCGGCAGCAACAGGCTCTTGAGGCTGTTCACCACTGCTGAATGCTTCCCAATCTAGCTCCTTCAACATTTTAAACCTCTCATCCAATGCAACAAAACTTGCTTGCGGACCGACTATTCCACATTTACCGGCTTTATGGATCAAAATTATACTGCTTCCCATGTCAGGACCATGGAGCTTTCCGGTGAGCAACACTCTAAGCGGCATGAAAAGTGATTTCCCCTGTTCATTAGAAAATTCAACTGCGTTAGCACTCAATGAGAGCAAGCGCAAAGTTTTGACACCAAAGAGTGATTATCTTTTAGTACAGAATGAAGCATGTCCCCGTCAATAAGTATAACAGCATTTCCAATCAGTCTTAATGTAGTCACAAATGCTTTTACAATATGGTTGGAGCAACAAAGGAATATCTACATACCAACTATGAGAGTGGTCATCTACTCACATGTATAGCTAATGAATACTAACCCCTGCATTCATGAATGAGTTGTTAAGTCGAATAGAACTGTACTTGACAGGAAGCTAGGAAACTTCCATGGTTGACTATGTCATTTTTTTACTTTCTTTTTCTTTTGACTTGTTGCGTGCAATTGAGCATTTTCATGTGTCTTTGCACCTGATAAAAGAAGCCTGAAATATGAGTTGTCCAATAACATTGTTTGTAGTGCTACCAAACTAGTAGAAAAGGAACTTGTCAAGTTGCTCATAATCAATAGGGTGCCAAATCCATTGTGCGGTAAATGATTCCTTATCATGATGATTCATGTGATGAGTGTCATTCACGTGAGGATGCATCATGCTTACCATCATAGGACATTTTACAGGAATTAAATCTTCTAATTGGGAATACATTGGATTATGGGTAAAGAAACGATATGAACATCAAGATAAGCAAGTCCACAATAATGATATATCTCAGTCATCATTACTACAAATAGAAATTTGCATCAACTTCTGACGCACAATAGGATCAATGCAGTTATGGCAACTAACCTTGCGCTTCAAAGACTTGCCAAAGCTCTTTACCCATTTCTGCCAACCTGTATGACCTTCCTCCAATGCTTCAAGGAGTTCTCCACTCTCATAAGCAGAAATCAAACTTGCAGCAACATCAGCAAGCTTATCTTCCACAACAGTTTTGCCTTCCGCACTATAGATGGTTTATTTTGTCAATTTTTGGCCAGCTAATCATATTCAGTAGCAAGTGGTAGCAATGCAATAATGAGATGGAATTCGTGTAAACAGTGCATAACATGCATTCAAGTGGTGAGCACAGGAATTCAGCATAGCCAATAGTGTCAGGCTGTTTGCAGTCCCCAGGCAGTTTGACTAGCCCAGACTAATGTTGCATGGACAGTTCTACCGTGAAGGTGTACCTGTACCTTTGAACAAGGATCAGGTTCCTTTCAGCTCATCATATTCAGTTAAGAACTATGATTTTAAAGGGTCATTTGCATGTTTATAAAATTATGTTGCATGGACAGTTCTACCGTGAAGGTGTACCTGTACCTTTGAACAAGGATCAGGTTCCTTTCAGCTCATCATATTCAGTTAAGAACTATGATTTTAAAGGGTCATTTGCATGTTTATAAAATACATTAAAGAAACATAAGTGTTACCGGAACTTTGATTCTCATAAAACGTGAATGAAACAACAATATTGACCTCATGTAGAGACAAATTTCAATATATATCGATGAGTCTTCGTACCCTATCGTTCACACTCTACCGTGTCACAGACCCACACTCATGCCCGCACCTGTACCCGTGCAACATAGGCCCTAAACTTAGTCCAGTAGAGACGCTGTGGTTATCTCGGGTTAACAGGCAGCAAACTTCAAATCAGGTCCACTGATGGTCTCGGTGGTTTTTCTCAAGTGTGCATACACAATAAAATTCACCTTTTGTAACATTACATGTACTATTTTCCAGATATTAGATGGCGTAAAACCAGGATATGGGGAGTGTTTCTAAACATTGAAATTATTTTTAACTGCCGTATTTGGTTCTACCCGTTCATATTCCATCAATGAAGCACAACTTCAGCTGTAAAGAGTTGCTCTCTAAAAGAAGGTAGTTCACTTTGAATCTATAGCTGCCAAAGGAAAGTGCTTTTGGCAGAAAAATAGTAAGTATCATGCTTTATGCATGTGAAAAAGCTTTGCTCCTGTTCATGTTTATTAACATCATAAGAAAATCTTCACCAGGATAAAATAAAATAAAAATAAAGGCAAACATAACTCATAGCTGGTGAACGTTACTAACTTCAGACTCACAAAAGTTGCTTTTGTGCTGTAAACAATGTCTTTTGTGTTTGTTTTCTGGCCTCAACCTTCTGTCATTTTCTTTATGACGTTAGATTCACTTTTAATGGATGTCTTGTTCTTTGAAAACGTCAAAAGGTCCATTTCCAGTTTTTTCTATAAAAAGGTAAGATAGTACGTGTACCTGGCTAAAGTGGAGTGCAGGGGATAAGACAGCAAGTTCGAAAGAGCAGTATCACAATCTGGCACCAAATCAATTCCATCCTTTAATAACTCAGTTACTTCCTGGGAAATAAAGAGTTTGCATTAGAATGGCCTGCTGAAAAATATGATACTAATATTCGGGAAGAGCGAGTTAACTACAATAAAAGAAAATACAACGTTCAAGTAAACAACAAGTATTAACTGATGTGGCTGGGGTTAACTTTATTGACTGATGTGGCTGGGGTTAACTTTATTGATTGTTGGGGTAAAAGAACTTGACATTATCAGCCAAAAGGGCTGAAATACGGAGCATGGATGAATACACAAATTGATAAAAAGTCTTTTGTCTTGCTACATATCGTTTGAAACTAACTGTTCCTGGTAACAATGTCAGAACATAAACGAGCCAACAGAACTAAAAAGGGATAAGAATAAGTAGAAAGGTTCACCCAAAAATGTTCACAGCTAATGGTTGATAGACAAGACACAGGTGTCATACTCTGACATGGACATAGGTATCGGGTATAACAGTTGTCCAAATTTTAGTCTAAGAGAACACTACTATCTACGTAACTTTCTTCTGGATATGTGAGTTTAACTTAATAATATGTATTGATTGTTCTTTATATGCAAAAGGGCCTAACTTTCATCCAATGATCTTTTTTAGACACAAATCCTCTTTGTCAAATAGGAACATACCATCCTTCATTGTATGCATCCATATCTATACTATCTATATTAAATATAAAGATAATTCCTGGATCGGCACAGTAAGCTTAAATGAAGTGGACATTTGTCTATTTCCTTCATCCCTCTCTCTTTACCTTCCACAAGACTTCTGCGAGTAGGTCCTTTTAATTTTCTACCATAGAATTTTTCGCAAGCAGGCCAACCGCCTAGCCAAATACAGGTAGTCCTTGATAATAAAAATTGTAAGGGTAATTAGGGCCCATTGACTCCTAACCAGAAGCTTAACATTTTCAACCTCAACAACTTGATATTGCAGAAAATATATTTTTTCTGCTAGGGTAAGAGTACCAGAGAAACTTTCTATCTCCACAACTTCTCTTAAGTCATTTTACTAGTTTTGTACATTCAACATTAATGTTTAACTGAAACCTACCAGGTCTAATCTTAAAATTTTTCCAGAGATAGTCATAATAAGAAGTCTGCCTCTACTTGTTCATTTTTAAGTCTATCCATCACATTTCAGTACATTTACTTCTGCCTTTGCCATGCAAATCTAAGCACACTTGTTATGTCCCGCTGCTCGGACTATGCAAAAGAATCGAGGCCGGGAGGTGTCGTCCATAGTGGTCTTTCCCCCCCCCCCCCCCATATATTAGGAACAATGATTTCATCTTCCACTCCTATGCAATGTGATTAAGCAAGGTAGAGATATCTTCAGATGTCTTGTTTAAGATAATCAACTCCAGTCTTGATGGTGTGTGGAGTAATAATCATTATATCGTCCTGGTCAAAAATAATTTGAACTTTTATCCTAGACTAGGCTGCCCAAGTAGCTATCTAGTGCATGCATTGCATTCCTTACGATTCTGATATAATGACCAGGTAAGAACAAAGTAAATATAAAATGCCTATTCCTCTTGTTACCACTAATGTGGAGAAAATAGTATTAATAAGCAACCAAAACATGGATCAGTTTCAATACCAGTAATTCTACTAAGAAAAATTAGTTTGCTTAGACATATCCATGACATGGAATATGAAATTTTAGTTTCATGTTGGACTAATCATCTTTGGTGCAAAATTGGTAATCAACAGTCCAGGACCACCCAAGCATAGAAATAACTGTCTTACCTTCACAAATGTGCCTTCAGATTCTAAGAGAATGCCAGTGCTCTTCCATCGGCTCCCAAAAATATTGATCAGTTTGTCTGATGGTAAGGCTCTCAAATGTTGACCATTCATCCATCTAATCACAATGGAGAAAAAATCAGGAAAAGAAAATATATACATACTTCGAGACAAAGTTACACAACTAAAATGTAGTGTGTGATCAGTGAAGTCACCATGATGCAAAACTATAAAAGTCCATAATAAAGAACAGAAAGATAAATAATATAAAATCTTCTTGCAAGTTTCCCCCTTAAAAAGGCTCATAAAATTGTATGCAGTTTGACCTCTATCTATATGACTCGTCATAAGACTTCCATAATAAATCTGCACTTTGACCTTTATTTAGATGACTTGTCATAAGACTGTCACTCAAGATGGTCTTTGCCCTTTCCTTTACCCCAGATCTTGTGCTCCATGCTCTCCATCTTGCTCCAAAGTCGTTAACATTTACCTATTTATTATTTTTAATTAGCACTTTGCACCACTATCTAAACTGGTTTGTCAAAAGACAATAATTCAAGGTAATTTTTTCCTTTCAATTGGTGCACCTTCTCACATAGCACCATCATTCAAGACCATTACACCCTTCATATGACTGAGAGGGAGCAAGGAATAATGGGGAAATGGAAAGGAGATGGTTTTATTTTGAAACCAGCAGTAAAATGTGGGCTACTAGCAGAAAAGGTGCAGGATGGAAGATATAGAGGGGTAAGAAAGGTAGAGGTAAGCATGGAAGAAGAGAGAGAGAATAATGAAGAAAGAGAGAGAAGGAAGGGGGAGGACGAGCAAAGAGATTGGGGTATGGAATTACTGCTGACCATGGTTACAGAAAGCACTAGCCGGTCTAGGCACGGGACTTAACAACTATAGACTAGGCAGGGGCTAGGCAGTTTATGTATTTTTTTAGTTTTTTATCACAATAATTGATAATAAATGCTAGTGTTCAAGAAAACACTAGGCGCTGAACTACACCTAGCGCCTAGGTGCATAGGCGGATTTCGGTGGTGGAGATTTTTGCTGAAGGTCCAAGGAGGCGGAGAGGTGTCCATAATTAGTGGAGGAGGCTGGAGAAGTTTGGAGGTTGGAGAACATGGAGGCTATAGCGGAGGAAATCACGACCAAAAGCTAAGCATGCAGTATGCGTAAGTGGCCCACACTCCCCTAGGCACTCTCGAGACCCAAACGAGCAGTAGCCTAGATACTGCTTAGGCCTACGCAGGTGTCTAGGCCGGCTAGGCACCCACTTTTTAAAACATTTTGGCTGACATTGGACTTTTCAGTCAGAGGTGATGACAAGGATGCAAGTGCAAATTGTTGAGGAGGTTGGGTGAGATGTCAGGGGAGGGCAGGAAACAATGGAAGATGTTTCCCGCTTTCAGCTTTCCTCTTTGATTTTATCTTTAAGGACGAAACTGATGAGTGATGACAGACTGACAGTTAAAGATTCTAGGATATTTCTTTTCCCAAGAAATCTTTAACCGGGTTGTCTTTTTACTGTAAAATCAAATTTTAACATATTACTCATGTAACGTCAATAATCAAAATCAAGAACTTTAGAGAGACCAACATCCACTCAAACATATCATCCAAAAGTCCCGTCTTCTATGACCACATAGGCTGCCTTGATAGTCAAGCAGTAGCTGAAAAAGCTGGGAAAGAAGTAAATATTCATGAAAAGCTAAAGGAAAGCTCATCATTATAGAATACCAGCTTAAATTAACTAGATGACCATGTCAACATTAAATGTTGATTACAATATAAAGTTGTCAGCAGTTTATTAAAAATCCAGTCAGGAAAACATCGCTTCACCAACTTAAATCATGCATGAATTAGGGAGGAAAAAAATGGTCCTCCTGTTTCTTGTTCAATACTCACTTGAACTTTGTCGAATCAAAGATAGCTCCGCCCTTATTGACGCGACTAATTGAAAACTTCTCAACTACATAACATAAAATATGCTTGTGAAGACATAAAAAAGGTAATATATTCCAAATATTATCAGCATAAAGGCCAGCAAGCTGTTAAAACAAAGAAAACCATTTCACTAACCGAGATTGTCAATAGTGAAAAATTCATTTTCTGTACCATCACCCCAACCCAAGAGTGCTAGGTAGTTCACCATTGCCTGAGGTAAATATCCCATCTCCCTGAACTGCCGAAGTAAGAGGAACAACCATAAGCTTCCATGGAAACTAATACCACTTGGTAATCAGCAGTACGAAACTTGACTAGGCAAAACTTAACCATAAAGTCACCTAAGAAATACATTTTACCTGGCCTACTGAAGTTGCACCATGACGTTTTGATAGCTTACTTCTATCTGGAGCAAGAATTAGAGAAACATGAGCGAAGGTAGGCATTGAAAATCCCAGTGCCTGAAAAAACATAACAGTGATAAGGTTGTAATGGCATATGTATATTGCCCATTTACCAAATTGAAAAATGGGCAACAAAACCAGAATGAAACGAATGCCTCCAGAAAATATGAGCAATTTACTTTGTAGATAAGCGCTTGCCGCAAGGTGTTCGGTAAGTGTTCCTCAGCTCTGACATGCAAATGTAAGACAAAGAAGAATGGATTTTTAATCTATAATCTGCCGAATGCAGAATAATTAACCGTAAGGAGGAAATTTTGCTTGATGTGAGAAAGTTGTACCTAATAACATGAGAAATACGCATAGTGGCATCATCAACAGTGACACAGAAGTTGTATACAGGTTGGCCATTGCTTCTCAGAATCACGAAGTCCCCAAGTGTATCTAAGTTCCATCTGACCTTCATGAGACTATCAAATGAATTGGCAATAGATATAAAAAAAAGGTTTATTGAACAATGCCTAGTAGTCCAAATTTACCAATTCACAACTACAATGATGACATATAATTTAGAAATATTATGACGAAGAAAATAACTTATAAAAATATCTTACTTCACCACGAATCAGGTCATCAATTTTTAAGTTCCCTTCTTTTGGTACACGGAAGCGGTATGTGTAAGGTGTTCCCTTTTCCAACTCTTCCTGCACCTCTTCTTGTGAAGCAGTGGCCCATTTTCCTGTATATACTGGTGGCAGCTGCATCTGCTTTGCACGCTCCTTCATCTGTTCTAGTTCCTGAAAGAGTATACAAACTTGACACCCACATAATGAAAGAAAACTAGCCATAGATAAATTTATCACATCAAGCATAAGCTTGAAGAAAAAAGTAAAACAAAAAATGGAACCCAAGACCTACTTTCATAATACCCAAACAACAGGGAACACTTTCGATTTTCGAATATTACAGGACAGCTACAGTAGGCATTTCTTTAACCATCTTGACATGGTTAGATGTTCATACAGCCAATAACGCTGAAAGGTGCGGCGAAACAGGGATATGCATCCGATTTTTCTTTTTTCCCCTGATGAACTCCATATATTTGACACTTCAAATATATAACTTCTCAGTTTTTATTATCATTAGAATTATATAAAGTTTAAATATTTTTAGGATCCTGTAACAAGAACTTGAAAAGGCAAAGTACAATCCAATAACTCCAAATCTGAAGGATCAAGAGAAGGTTATAGAGGCCTATATCATTTGGGTTGTTTGAAGCAAACTAGCCCAGTGTCTTCGGTATTATAATGTTCATTGACAGATTGAATACTAGATATTGGACAGAAATAATATTTAGTTTTTGGAAAATGCTGAACTGAACTGCTAAATGAACACTCCATGGAAAATAGAAGATAAATTGTCAAGCTAGTCTGGAAGGCACGCCACACAAGTTGACGGCTCCATATTCATGTCGATGTTCAGTGTTTACAGTGTTCTCAAGTTGCAGATTCATGCAACATTAGTCCTGGCAAGTTCAGATAAAAGACCACTTAAAATGAAATATCTATCCCAATGTTGAAAAAAACGCGTTGCGTAAAGCGTTATAACTTGTTTTATAACTTAATGTGGCCTTCATGTTAGGTAACATAAGGATATAACCTAGTTGCAATTTAACTCTGCGCTTTTTTCGTAAAAAAGAGTTCAAACAGTTTATTCTGTAACGCAAAATAACCATAGTCAAATGGTTGAGATCTAAATACATGTGCAATGTGGACATTCAATCCACCATCCATTTTTAATAAAGATCCCTCATTATCTTCTCAATTCTCATTTCTCTCCTCACCCGCACTCTATCTGGAGCCGCCCAAAAAAAAATCAAAACCCTAAAAGTTGTCGACGAGAAGCCACCTCCGCCTCCTCCATCGACGATGAGGAGCCATCTCCTCCCCTTACTTCGTCGACAACGAGCAGCTGCAGCCCCGCCACCTCCTCCTTCGTCGATGACGAGCAGCTACAGCCTCTCCCCCTCCTCCTTCGTCAACAACGAGCTCCGCCTCCTCCGTCGACGACGAGCAGCCGCAGCCCGTCCGCCTCATCCTTCGTCAACGACGAGCGGTCCCTGATCTTCTCCCTCTCCCTTCTCCAGCGTGCTCCTCTAAAACTACCGCCAGCTGCTTCATCAGGTAAAATTTCAATTTATAGTTATTATAAAGTTAATTAAAACTTATTTTTAAGTTCCTGCTTAGTGCTCAGATTTTAATTGATTAGTTAGGATTAATTTTGTGAAATTCATGTTGCCATTTGCACTTGGCAGTGTTTGTTAAGTTGGCAGTGTTTGTCTTTTGATTAGTTAGTTTCATAAGCATGTTTGGTTGGTACTTGGCAGTGTTTGTTAAGTTGTTTGTAAATTGGTAATTTGATTTGTGTGTTTGTCTTTTCATTTGTGCAGTAGTATATAACATTGATTGAAGCAATGTCAAAGAGTTTAGATCCCATGAGAAAGCATGTTGTTACGAAAAAGGGGGAGCCACAACAGCACCTCGATTGCAAATATTGCAATCATCATATCACAGAGGCTGTGATACGGCTTAAGCATCGCTTAGCCTAGACAAAGAAAGGAGTGAAGAAAAGTGATAAAGTTCCAGAAACCGTGTAAAAGAATTTTGGGGATCTTCTCAAAGGAGCAGAAGTTGTAAAAGATAACAAGGCAGCATTGATTGACTCAATTGGCAAGATGGATGACAACTCAGCAGTTCAACAAGAGATCGATAGCTTTTGAGGTACAAAGTGGGCATGGTAGGAGTAGCCAGGTTCTATAGTCCACAACATTTGGTCCATAGGACCAATTTGTTAATAGCCGAGGCCGTCAAACGACAATAGAACAGAATCAAAAAAAGGAAAAAGGGATGCGGTGGTAGATAAGATTGGCGGATTTATCTTTGCTAACGAGTTGGCTTTCAACATCTTGAACAGTCATACTAGAAGGAGAAGGCAGAGTGGCGAGGACATCACGGGCAGATTCGGACGTACCTAGGTGGACAACATGACTATTTGGCTTTGATTTTCAGATTGAGTAGTTATTTCAGTTTAGCAGTTTAGATTTGAATTTTGAATTTTGAATTTTGAATTTTAAATTTTGAATTGTGGTTTAAATTTAGTAGTTAATCAGCTTTTTAGTATCTGAGGGATTTGAGGGATTTCCAAATCTATATTTTTTGTTTCTTTTTAAAACACTGTTGTAATCAGAATTGAGGAAGGAAGATTTGAATCAAGAAAAATATTGTGTTAGCTGATTTTTAGTGTAAAGCCTCGGGTGTGAAACCCTAGGCTGACTCTCTCCCTTCTCCTCCACAGCCGCTAACACCCCCTCCCCTGTTTTCTTCTCTCCTCCGCAGTCGCCAATTCCCCAACCCCCTACTCCTTTCTCCTCCTCCACAAGCGCCGCCCCTGCTCCTTCTACTCCCCTCCACTGAGCCCCTGCAACCTTCACCAACCACCGCCCCATTGCTTCTTCTCCTTCACAACCGTCGAACCCTGCTCCCTGCTCCACCACCAAAGCCACCCAACCGCTGCCTCCTCCTGCTCCTCCACAACCGCCGAAACCCTCTCCGCTCTCCCTCAACTTCGAGCACCGATACCACATCCTCCCCTGCCCTCCATATTCGATCAGCCGCCACTTCCCCTAACCGTTGCTCTTTCTCCTCCTTCCCTGATCAGCCGCCACTTGACCATAAGTCGCCACCCCGCCCCTGCCCTTCTCCTCCTCCACAAGCCGCCGACTCCTCCCAGCTCTCCCTCAACTTCGAGCTGCCACACTGACCTTCCCCTGCCCTCCTCCACTTCCGAACAGTCCCAATACCACCGCGTTGTCGTCCAGTTCGACGCCGTCGCACACGTCGTCATCCAGTTCACCGTCGCTTGCCACACCTCGTCAACATCAGATCTTTGCCTCGTTCGTCGCCGATTCGAGTTCTGATTCCACGGCCCACTGGTGCATGGTCGATCCTGTAGCCGAAGATGCCCAATTCGTGTACGATCCAGAGACCGGCGTGGTTGATTTGCAGCTCTTTCAGTGGTTCGACTACCAGCCTTTTGACACCCCAGCAGATTACGTCTATCACGTGACTCCTCAAATTGATGAAAGAGTGAGGAGTCGTTTGGAAATCAGTTTCTGACATCGGCGCTTCCACCCAGACGCACCACTTCACCCCAACTATGTAGCTCTCGGAGGAGAACTCTCTCCCCCTTATATTCGGCGTCATCGCACCTCCTCCAGAGGTCCGTCACGTCGAGCCTGTTCAGATCGACGAAGGTTTCGTTTTCTCTCGACCCAATATTTTAGTAACTACTATCGTGTGCATACTGCATATTATTATCAATTTTAATATCAACTGCTATTGTGCTGTGTTCTGCTTGATTAGTGAGCAAGTGACTCTGCCTGTCGCGTATATCTGCTGATTTAAATATTACAAGTTGAACTTTTATTACAAGAACGAATTATTACATTTCTTTTTAGAATAATTTACAAGACCGTAACTTAGTACATTGTAACTTTTATTTAAAACCATCAAGAGCTCCACTTTCTTCTTGAGATTCCTGCCTAGATCGATCGTTGATTTGGTGAAGCATTATTGTCATTGTTCTTCATACCTGCATACACGTTGTTTCACATTATTTTTTGTATCAGAGCATGGTTCTAGGTTAGCAAAATTTTTAGATTAGTTTAATTGAGTATTATATTTGTTATAAAAAACTATTATTCATCTCATTTAGTTGTTAGTGCATGCCCACTCGTACAGTTATACCCTATCGATTAGGAGAGTAGTGAATCGTCTAGTGAGTCCAACATGTCAGGCAATACAGATCTCGAACTCCTTAAGAAATTCGATGAGCTAGCAAGACAACTAGGTGCAGCAGTCTATGAGTGCAGAGCTACCCGTGAGGCCCTAACATACTTCCAATATGTAACCAACGAAAGGCTCGTTAGGCTCGAAGAAGCGCGTGTTGCAACTCCCCCGTCGCAAGGTCAAGGTTATGGACACATCGTTCATCGACCCCTACCTTAACCTATGTCGAATCCAGATGCTCAATACTTGAAGAGCATTAAGATCGAAGCACCAACCTTTGATGGTAAGCTTGATCCACAAGCTTTCTTAGATTGGTTGAAGAACATGGATCGCTATTTTGACTGGTACGCCCTGACGGAACCACGAAAAGTTAAGTTTACAGCAATGAAGCTTACCAAACCAGCCTGCCAATATTGGTCCAATCTCGAAATGTTAAGGCATATTAGAGGTGAATTACCAATTTTAACTTTGCGAGAAATGGTTGACGCGCTAAAAAGAAAATACCTTCCGCCATCGTTCCATCAAAGATTGCTAGATAAGTGGCATCGGCTTACTCAGGGAATCAAATCTACAAAAGAATATGTTACTCAATTTGACGAATTGTTTACTTGATGCAGCACTATTGAGCAAGAGGCATCAATGAAAGTCTTATCAAAGTTTAGAGCTGGATTGAGAAGTGACCTCCAAACATAACTTTTTGCTAGAGGAGTAGACACCCTTGAGAGAACATACGCCTTAGTTCAAGATTTAGATGAGGCTAAACCCTACCCATCTCATAGGAGTCAAGATTTCAAACTCATTCCTCTCAGTCCTCCCGTGCCACTACCTCTAGTCAACCTCGGAGTCGATCTAACCCTAGTTCTTCCCAACCCAGAATCGACCCCAAAGGCAAGGAGTCAGAGAGAGATTTTTCCCAGATTGGCCCTCACGTCAAGCGCTACAAATGTCAAGGGTATGTACATATTTCTGCAAACTGTCTGACCCGTCACAAGGTCTTTATCATCAATGGCCAATATGAATATGAGCCTGAACTTGATAAGGATGAATTTGTCCATCAAGTTGACGATGATACTGATGATTTTTAGGATGATATAGATGATACTGTCCTAGGCTATCTTAGGCAGATTGAGATCCCTACCATATCTGTTGTTAGATGCGTCATCTCCCAACCCAAAGTAGTAGATGATTGGAGACGTACTTCCATATTCCACACATTCACAAAGATTAGCGATAAGAATTGCAAAGTGATCGTGGACAGTGAAAGCTACATTAATGCGGTCTCCTTAGCTGTGATAGCCAAGATTGGTCTTAAGATCGTACACATCCTAATCCATACAAGGTATCATGGATTAATGACACTGCACTTCATGTCTAAGAGAAATGTTTAGTTCCTCTTTAATTTGCTATTTATAAGGATAATGTTTAGTGCGATGTTTTGAAGATGGATGTGGGTCAAGTTATTCTTGGAAGACCCTGGCTGTTTGATAACGATGTTCATATCTTTGGACGGTCAAACATGCTATTGTTCAAGCATGATGGGAAGAAAGTCAAAATCCTTCCTGTTCAGCCGAAAGATAGTGACAAGTAGCCCAATCCAGACAAATCTTCCAAATGTGTTAATCTGATTGGAGCCAAAGAGATCGATCGTGAGCTAGCCAATGGAGCTCCATTTTTCATTCTTACTGCTAGAGAAGCCCCTAAGGATATTGCCGATGTGATTCCTCTAGAAGTCGCTCCTGTGTTGGAAGAATTCTCTGATGTCTTCCCTGAGGACCTACGGACCAGTTACCCCCGATGGTGACATCCAACACGCAATTGATTTGGTCCCGGGAGCAACCCTTCCTAATTTACCTCACTATAGGATGAATCCCAATGAACATGCAGAGAGGAAGAGGTAAGTTGATGAACTGCTGAAGGACTTTGTGAAAGAAAGCATGAGTCCTTATGCGGTCCCCGCATTACTGACACCCAAGAAAGATGGAACATGACGCATGTGTAGATAGCCGTGTAATTAACAAGATCACGGTGAAGTACCGTTTTCTCGTTTCCCGGTTGGATGACATGCTTGATCTAATGTCTGGAGCCACTATCTTTTCTAAGATTGATCTTAAGAGTGGCTATCATCAAATTCGCATCTGTCCCAATGACGAGTGGAAGATCGCTTTCAAGACGAAAGACGGATTGTATGAATGGATGGTCATGCCCTTTGGTTTGACTAATGCTCCGAACACTTTTATGAGAATGATGACTCAAAGTACTCCGCCCCTTCATGGAAAAATTCTTGGTGGTATACTTTGATGATATCCTTATTTACAGTAACTCTCGTGAGCAACATGTAGACCATCTGCGTCAAGTTTGTGCTATGTTAAGAAAAGAGTAATTCGATGCCAATCCTAAAAAATGTACTTTTCTTACACACTAAGTCATTTTTCTAGGATTTGTGGTCTCTTCTGAAGAAGTATCCGTTGACCCAGAGAAAGTTAGAGCTATCGAAGAATGGCCCGAACCCAATAACATTAGAGATGTTCGAAGCTTTCATGGACTCGCTACTTCTTATCGTCGGTTTATAAAGAGCTTCAGCACCATCATGATCCTTATTACCGATTGCTTGAAGAAAGATGAGTTTGAGTAGTCAAAAGCTGCTACCAATGTATTTGTGAAGATCAAGCAGAAAATATCACAGGCGCCTGTTATGCGTCTACCTGATTTTTCTAAGGTCTTTGAAGTTTCTTGCGATGTCTCTGGTATTAGTATAGGTGAAGTCCTATCTCAAAAAGGACATCCTGTTGCTTACTTTAAGCAGAAAATGTCGCAGACGCCTGTTATGCGCCTACCCGATTTTTCTAAGGTCTTTGAAGTTGCTCGCGATGCCTCTGGTATTAGTATAGGTGGAGTCCTATCTCAAGAAGGACATCATGTTGCTTACTTTAGTGAGAAGTTAAATGATACTAGGCAATACTATTCCACATATGATAAAGAATTCTATGCAATAATACAATCTCTTCGTCACTGGCGTCACTACCTACTGCCGAAAGAATTCGTTATATATTCTGACCACGAAGTCATTCGATATATTCACTCCCAAAAGAAGCTGAATGCTAGACATGATCGTTGGGTTGAGTTCCTCCAAGACTACACCTACACAATTAAACATAAAGCGGAAGTAGAGAATAAGGCCGTTGACGCACTCAGTCGTCGCATGCACCTTCTTTCCATTATGAGTGTAGAAGTAGTCCACTTTGAGAAAGTCAAAGAGCAGTATGAGTCGTGCTCTGATTTTAGCGAAGTTTACACTTTGCTGAGTGATGGAGCGCCTCGTGAAATAGATGATTTTCTCCTGCAGGATGGATATATTTTCCATTTTCGCAAGTTGTATATTCCCAGCACCTCTCTGAAAGAATTCTTGATTTGGGAACTGTATGTTGGAGGCCTTACGGGACATTTTGAGAATAACAAGACTGTCGAGGCAGTTGAATATCGCTTCTATTAGCCAAGTATTAAACGTTACGTTGTTACGTAGTGGGTTGATGTCACACCTGCCAATTGGCTAAACAACGTAAGCAAAATACTGGTCTGTACACTCCTCCATGTCCCAAATTGTCCATAGCAGGATGTCAGTATGAACTTCGTGTTAGGACTCCCAAAGACGATTAGAAAACATGATTATGCCCTTGTTGTTAACTGATTCTCCAAAATGGCTCACTTCATACCGTGCTCCAAAACTTCTGATGCTTCTCATGTGCCAAGTTATACTTTAATGAAGTTGTTAGACTGCACGGCTTACCAAAAATAATTGTGTCTGATAGGGATGTTAAATTTACCAGTTATTTTTAGAAAACTCTTTGGCATAAAATGGGAACTAAGCTTCAATTCTCAACTGCCTTTCATCCCCAGACTGATGGTCAAATATAAGTAGTTAATAGGAGCTTAGGTAACATTATGAGATCGCTAGTTGGCGAGAATCTTAGGTATTAGGATCAACATCTGCCTATTGCTGAATTTGCCTATAATAACTGTGAATAGGTCTACAGGTGTCAATCCAACTGAAGTCGTGTATGGTTACAAGCCTAGACAGCCTATAGATCTTATTCTCGTGTCTGCACACTATAGAGTATCTGAGTCAGCATCTACATTTGCATCTAGCATTCATGAATTGCATAAAAAAATCAGCAAAAAGATCAACAGCAATGCCAACTATAAAATGCGTGCAAATCTAAAGAGGTTCAAAGAATTTAGTGTCAGTGATTATGTGATGGTCCGGATACGTCCGGAACGGTTTCCTCTGAAAATTGTTAAAAAGTTGCATGCACGAAGTACAGGGGCCTTTCAAAATTCTCAAGACAATTAATGATAATGATTATGTTCTCGACCTTCCTGAAGGTTTTAATATTGGTTTTGACTTTTAATATTGAGGATTTAGTATAGTACAAAGGCCCGTATTTTAACCCTGACAACCTACTAGTTGATGAGCCTACCCCTGAACCTATTTCTGAGAGTTCCCATTTACCTCCACTTTCTCAGATATCACCCCCATATACAGCACAAAACATTGATAATATTATTGATGATTACATTGTTTCTACTAGCGATTGTGGTATCCGCAGGTACTTGGTGCGTTGGAAAGATCGACCTGAATCTGATGATACTTGGCTCGATCGAGGTGATTTACAAAGGCTGAATCCAGATCTTCTTAAGCAGTATGACAGTTGTCCTGACCTGCACTCGACAGAGTTGAGTTCTCTCCCACCCCGAGGGAATAATGAGGACATCACAGGCAAATTCGAACGTACCTACCGGTGTAGGAAACACCCTCTGGTGGACAGCATGACTATTTGGCTTTGATTTTCAGATTGAGTAGTTATTTAAGTTTAGCAGTTTAGATTTGAATTTTGAATTATGGTTTAAATTTAGTAGTTAATCAGTTTTTAGTATCCGAATAATTTGAGGGATTTCCAAATTTCTATTTTTTGTTTCTTTTTAAAGCACTGCTGTAATCAGAATTAAGGAAGGAAGATTTGAATCAAGAAAAATATTGTGTTAGCTAATTTTTGGTGTAAAACCTCGGGTGTGAAATCCTAGGCCGACTCTCTGCCTTCTCCTCCACAGCTGCCGACACCCCCTCCCATCTTTTCTTCTCTCCTCCACAACCGCCAATTCCCTAATCTCGTGCTCCCTTCTCCTTCACAAGCGCTGCCTCTGCTCCTACTCCCCTCCACCGAGCCCCTACAACCTTCACCAGCCACCGCCCCATTGCTTCTCCTCCCTCACAATCGCCGAACCCTTACTCCCTGCTCCACCTCCAAAGTCACCTAATCGCTGCCTCCTACTTCTCCAGAACCGTCGAAACCCTCCCTGCTCTCCCTCAACTTCGAGTAGCCGACACCACACCCTCCCCTGTCCTCATTCATATTCGATCAGCCGCCACTTCCCCTAGTCGCCGCTCTTTCTCCTCCTTCCCCGATCAGCTGCTACTTCACCATAAGTCGTCGCCCCACCCCTGCCCTTCACCTCCTCCACAAGCCGCCGACTCCTCCCTGCTCTCCCTCAACTTTGAGCAACCACACCAACCTTCCCTTGCCCTCCTCCACTTCTGAGCAGTCCTAATACCACTGTGTCGTCGTCCAGTTCGACGTCGTCGCACACGTCGTCATCCAGTTCACCGTTGCTCGCCTCGCCTCGTTGACGTCAGATCTCCACCTCGTTCGTCGCCGATTCGAGTTCTGATTCTGCGGCCCACTGATGCATGACCAATCCTGCAACCGAAGACGCCCAATTCGTGTATGATCCAGAGACCGGTGTGGTTGATTTGCAGCTCTCTCAATAGTTCGACTACCAGCCTTTTGACACCCCAGCAGAGTACGTCGATCGTGTGACTCCTCAAATTGCTAAAAGCATGGAGAGTCGTTTAGGAATCAGTTTGTGGCACCGACACTTCCACCCAGACACACCACTTCACCTCAGCTACGTAGCTCTCGGGGGAGAACTCCCTCCCCTTATATTCGGCATCGTCGCACCACCTCCAGAGATCTCTCACGTCGAGACTGTTCAGATCGACGAATGTTTTGTTTTCTCTCGACCCAGTATTTTAGGAACTGCTATCGTGTGCATGTTATTATCAATTTTAATATCAACTGTTATTGTGCTATGTTATGCTTGATTAGTGAGCGAGTGACTCTGTCTGTCGCGTATATCTGCTGATTAAATATTACAAGTTGAACTTCTATTACAAGAACGAATCATTATATTTCTTTTCTGAATAATTTACAAGGCTGTAACTTAGTACATTGTAACTTTTGTTTAAAACCATCAAGAGCTCCTCTTTCTTCTTAAGGTTTCTGCTTAGATCGATCGCTGATTTGGTGAAACATTGTTGTCGTTCTTCATACCTGCATACACATTGTTTCACAACACATAGTCTATTGGTACATTTGGTACCAGAATGAAGCTTCCTACTCCTCGTGAGATAAGGATACGGGTGCTTAAGAAAGAAGTGGAGAACATAGATTCTATTAAGGCAAAACACAAGAAGGTTTGGAAAAAGTATGGTTGCACTCTTATGTCCGATGAATAGTCGGACAGGAAGAGGAGTTTGATTAACTTCCTCGTGAACTTACCAAAAAGGACTTTTTTCTACAAGTCCATTTATGCGTCGCCGGCTATTAAGAACGGAGAATATCTTTTTTAGTGCCTTGATCAAATGGTGAAGGAGATTGGAGAGAAGTATGTTCTCCAAGTCATCACTGATAATCATGCATCCTATGTTATTGCTGGGAAGAAAATAATGGAGAAGAGAAAGTCACTTTATTGGACACTGTGTGCAATACATTGCATTGACCTTGTGTTAGAGGACATTGGCAAAATGAAGATACACAGGGACATTCTTGAAGATGCAAAAAGAGTAATATAATTTATCTATAATCATTGTTGGGTCATGAGCTTGATGAGGAAGTACACGGATGGGAAGGAGTTATTGAGGCCCACTATTACTCGCTTTGCTACATCCTTCTTGACACTTCAGAGGTTGTACTCCTTAAAAGAACCTTTGAGGGGCATGTTCTCTTCTAAGGAGTTCCAAAGGAGTTCCAAAGAAGCACTTGGAAGAAGAAGCTGAAAGGAGTGAAGGCAAATGACGCAGTTCTTTACACTAAACAATTTTGGGGAAAGATGCTTTTTTTCTTCACCACCACACTTCTGCTAGTTCATGTCCTCCGAGAAGTGGATTTAGATTTGAGACCCTCTATGCCATATTTGTATGAGATGATGGACCGTGTGAAGGAGAAGATTGCATATGCATGTAGTGGAAAGAAGAGACTGTACATGCCTTATTGGAAGCTAATTGATACTAGATGGATGAATATGCTGCATCAACCTATCCATGCCGCCGTTTACTATCTTAACCCAAAATTATTTTAGGGGAACAAATTTACTAAGGATTTGGAGGTGAAGAAAGGTCTTCGTCTGTGCACGAGTCGCATGATTCCCGACAAGGATGAGAGAACATTAGCTGATTGTGAGCTAGATGCTTATAAGGAAAAATTAGGAGAGTTCGGGACATCCATGGCTCAAAAGACTATTAGTAATCATACACCAAGTATGTATTTACAAATTACTTCAATTTTCATTCTTAATGACGGTGGCTTATTATTTTTCAATGTTTGAACGTATAGCTTCCTGATGGGAGAGATTTGGAGATGAGACTCTAAACCTAAAGCGTTTGCAGTTCGTATTCTCTCCCTCACTGCTAGTGCATCCAGATGCGAACACAATTGGAGCATTTTTGAGCAAGTATGAAAAATTTTCAATTCTAAAATTCATCTAATATCTTTCATCTTAGAAGCTTATAAGATGTTCTTCTTTAATGAAGGTCCACTCTAAAAAGAGATGCCGTTTGGAGCAAGAGCGTCTTAGTTCACTTGTTTATGTCATGTACAATATAAAGCTAAAAGAGAAATATGCGGAGGAAGGCGCGAAAGATGGATCTGATTCTATCGGATGAGATATCTCCCGATGATGAGTGGATAGTCAATGAGGAGCCTTGTCTTTCGGACGATCCAAACTGGCTAGATGGTGATGACAGGGTTAGGGAGTATCTCGATGTTGCTGCAATTAATAGTCTAGCTACTATAGAAGAAAATGAAAATGCTCCAGCGGCAAACAGACAAAGAGTTGATAGTTCTTGTAAGCTTTCTAGGAACTTTTAATGTCATGTTTATTTGCATAAATACTCAAGTTTGTAATTGAAATTATTTATACTCTTCTACAACATCCTCCATGTAGAAAGGAAAAGAAATCGCCACTGAAGATGAACTGGATCCCGAAGATGTGAGTTACATTTTAAATGAGGATGACTTGGTTCTAGAGGATGGAGTTTTTTGTAGTATTTATTAATGCTTGAGAGTTCGAAGTATTTATTTCTGTTTCGAGTTGTTTTTATTGCTTGAAACTTGACGACGTCGACGTATTTGATCATTTGATAATGCATTTTGGAATAATCGTTAGTTATATATGACTAATTGTTGTTAGGAAATTGTGATATCATATTTCTATAATTGATAATTGTGATGTTATGCTTGATAATCTTGGTGATCTTAGTATTAAAGTTGTTATGAATTATTAATATTCAAAAAATATCTAAATAATTAATAAACAATATAATCTACGTTATGCGTTACGTTTCTTTTGCATTTTTTTACTTAACCCTTAACAGGAGGACAGCGTTACATAACTCATTTTCGTTATTTTCAACATAAATCTATTCTTACACCATCATCATCAATATATGCTTTCATAATGGTCCACATTTTCTTCTGCGTTTTCCACCAATACTCCAACAGCCTTAATCCTTGTGTCAGTGTCAGGGAGAAAGGGAGAAAAGCACTGACAAATAATACTCAGTTTATTCTTTATATTTATGAGAATTGAAGCTCCGAAATCAAAAGGAAACAACCGTGTCATTCCTTTCACATTGATAAAAATCGAGATGTACCAACAAAATATTACTCACAAAGCTTACAATATCAGACTAGACATGAAAGTGCATATAACATAATTTATTGTTCTGAGTTTTTATTTCTATGTTCTAGAAAGTTTTGAGTTACTTGAAGAGAAAATTGGGGAAGCCCATTTCTCACATCTCCTACTCCTAGTACCATAGAATTCTAAACGAAGCTTTAGATATTCAGCCTCCATCCAATTGGAATAAAATTCCTACAATATGGAAATCTACTGTATGCTCATGAAGGTAGGTGCATAATTTGACAGAAGTCCCAGACAAACCATGTACAACATTCAAAGTAAGCTACTGGGAGTATAAACAATAAATCGTCAACAGACAAACAAGCACATTTAGGACAATTCTATGTCTGCTTCCACATAAGATGTGTGAATCACCAAAAAAAATTAAAATTAAAAAATTAAAAATTGAGCAATAACTTACTTCATTAGAACAAAAACACCTGTAAACATAACCAGAATTCAGTAATCGATCAGCATACTGCTTGTATAGGGAATTCCGTTCTGACTGGCGATAAGGACCAAATTCTCCCCCTACACCAGGCCCTGCAAAGCAATCACATAATTATCATTTTCTGATGGATAAAAAATTATTTATATTTCAGAGGTGATTTCATTTGCATGCAAGCAGATACACAAAGAGGGAGGGAGACCAGGGATGGGGAGAGGGAAGGACATAAGAAACTAATTTGTTGATAATTTGTCTTTGGATGCAACATACGTTTTAACATTACCTGCAAGATGCTCAATAGAGGAACATTCAACTAAGTTAAGGAACTGATAGAACCATGAAGTACAGGTTTCCACTAACGAAACAGAGTCTGATTGCAGTCTCTACAAAGTTATTATAAGCTCTTAATAACAAGAAAAGCTTAAATGGAGAGAAACTGAAGACATTATATAATAACAAGAAAAACTTAAATGGAGAGAACAATTTCGGTGAATATGAGTATACCATTAGTGTATAAGCTCTTAGTATAAGGACTCAAATAAATTATCTGCAACTAAGGGTAAACATGCATTGTAATGATACCTCATGAGAAAATCATAATTAATCAGTTAGTTACAAAGTTCAGACTTTGTTTTGAATAACAAAAGCCAATTAACGAGCTAGAGAAATGAAATTTAGTTTCAACCGCTTAAATATACTAACATATACCAACTGTTCATGCTTGTCAGACTCACACGCATGGTTGTCACTAACTTGCAACACAATAACAATTGTCAAAGGCACTAATTCAACGCAAGTGGTTAATCGTTAATTATCAGTCATTTAAACCTGAACTTTTTAAACAAGAAATAAAGAACTTGACTGAATGATAGTATAGTTTGTGTCATGTCAGTGAAGAAACTAACAACCAAATAAGTAACAGGAGAAATATCACTGTAACACCTCCTGGGACATATGTGTCTATTTCCTTCACTTGCGAATCCAGAGAAATAAGGACCTGATTGTAATTATAACTATTAGATGCCTCTTTTGCAATTTATGGGCGACTTAAATCAATAAAAACAACAGAGATCATGCCCACAAGACTAAAGTCACCGGTAAAATTTGGGGACTGGGTAACACAAGATCCCGGATTCGAGACTGAGCTGCAGTCTTTCTCAAAATATAATAAAGTAGATTAATAATTGCAGCCAATATTCCCCTGTTTGCGTTCACCTAGAAGCAATATAAAAAAATCAAATTGATTACTATGAAATTGAAAAGCAGGTTTCACTAGTCAATCCTGACTTAAAAATAGCAACTTAAAAGACAGCACCCTAAGCAGAGCATCTAATAAACCCACCGACTACCCACTTTTCTTTCTCAATCTCGAAAACTTTCACCCTTTTTGACAATTGGTAAAAAAAGCAAACCCACTTTTCTTGCATTTCCGCAAAGAAATACCTTTTCAAGTGGAAAGCAAATAAACAATTCATGTGCAATGTGTTAACAGCAATCAGTAATAACACCACCTTCATCCCAATCGAGACCAAGCCAAGTCAGATCATTCAACATTGCTTCCTCCGACTGCCTTGTCGATCTCTCTAAGTCGGTATCTTCGATTCGTAAAACAAACTTCCCACCTTTCGACCTAGGGAAAAAACTGTATTTTTTCAGCTAATACTCAAATAAATTGCCGAAAATAATTCAAAATTCTAAAGTAGGTTACAAAAGGGGAAAAGATCGGACCGTGCAAACAGGTAATTGAAGAGAGCGGTCCTCGCTCCTCCGACATGCAAATTTCCAGTAGGCGAAGGGGCGAACCGAACCCTAACTTGCCCTTCCAATGGACCGCCGATCAAAGAAGAAGAAGATACAGAGAAATTTCTCCTTCTATTGAAAAGATAGGGTTTGGAGACGAAAGTTGGGCGGATTCTGGAGGTCTGGAGCTCGGAGAAAACCCTAATTTGGAGCCAATGCGATCCTACGAGGCTCGCCATTTCTTTTGCGTTGGGGAAGAAGAGTTGGAGCTTGCAACTGGGAAGACGATAAAGTGGATAAGTGGAAGCTAAACGGATCGGTCTGAAGGCCCAATACGCCAAGCCCAAGGCCGGTTATAGTTAAGGGCGTGTTAGGCAAACTCCTAGTAAAGGACTGACTCAATTTGGGGTTTGTTTTTAATCGGTAAAAACTGGACCAATTTTGACTTATCTATACTACTTCTAAAAGAGAAAACAAATATTAAAACTTTTACATGCTCATTTTATCATTTACAAATTTCTTAATTCTAATTTTTTTCATGTATTTGATGTTAAAACTTTTCTTCGTATAGTGCCCTCAATGAAAATATCAATTGACAACAATAATATCACGTCATCAATGCGTTATATCTAATTCTATTGCTATATGTATAATACACATTGAAAGCACATTTACTATTAATTATCAAGGTCAAAAATGACCAAAGTTGGATGGATGTCATATGAGGCGAACTTTCATTAGGATCAGCAAATTCTGCCTCTCACAACTTCACCTCTTGACCTTGCAATCTAATTAATTCAAATCCCTTTCTATTCCAAAGTCTCCCCCACCACAGATGATCTCTAAAATTCGAATTATTGACACCCCTCAAAATTTATTTGATACTCATTGAAATAGATACTCGATATATTATTTAACTTTTACTTTTCTAGCACGTTTAGAGCGCTCTTTTGTAACATTCGGAATATGAATCCATTGCAATTAGTCATCATTAGATCTTATGGCACCCCTGCAACTCCATCTGTTTCATTCTGAGCACAATAAAACCCCCTCCTCCCCCAACTCCCCCAACTCCATCCGATGGCGGGTTAGCAGAGGTGGTGGGGCTGGTCCTGAATTTGGAGCTCATTTGGCGGAGAAAATGATGGCGGGTTCTCTTGAGATAGTGGGCCAGTGATTAGTTTGGAGGGATGATGGGCCGAGCTAATGTGGATTTTGAGGTGGTGGTCATGAAGTTTCCGGTGGAGGGAGAGGGAGAGGGAGAGGAAGAGATCGTACGAGGTTCAGTGATGATCATGGTTCCATTGATTCGTATTTGTTGACATACCTCCTATTCGCACTCAATTAGAGGACTCCATCCGGGTGTATTGGGTCATTTTATTTGCCTCAAAATGAACTTATGATCAAGGCAAATACTGTTAAGAACTGACTGGCTTGGTTGGGAAGAGAATTTCCAATTAGGAAGTTCAGAAGTTATGGTTGGGTCCACTCTTCTGCGGATAGATGGTGGACGAGGATGACAAGTTACATACTCGGCTATTGGGGAAGTGAATTGGCTGACAAAGGATTATCTGTTCCCATTCGTGCTAGTATGTATAGGTTCCCGATTAGTGTTGACCACTTTCTCGCCCTGTTTGAGACTTATAATCCAGATACCAATACGTTCTTTACTAATGATGGAGAATTAGGTCTCCCAGTCCATGAGATGATGAAAGTATCTAGATTGCCAATGGGATACATACCTTATCAAGAGCTCTTCCCGACAATCAGTTAGCTTAATCGGATGAAAGAGACGGCTATCATCATTCATGATACTCTGTGGGAGTTAACTTGCCATTATCAGACTGCCATGGCCGAGATGGAGATAAAAGCCAAGAAGAAATCTTCGCAAATCAGGCGGAAACAGTTTGCAGACTATCTCTTCTAAAAACTAGAGGATCACTATGGCCATGAGGTATATGAATTATCACCTTTAACCCCATCAGAAATAAACAAGTTATTGGTGAAGACAAACGCCCAATCATACACTACTCGTTCGACCGAAAGTGGATTCTCTAAGGGTACGAAGTTTGTATCATTCTTGTGGCAGACTCAGAAAAGAATCTCACCAACAACTCTTTTAGCTGGGTATTTGGCCATTTGGCTAAAGAGATGTGTAATCCCTCACCAACCTTCTTATGCTTTGCCAATCAAAATTTTGTATCCGGCAGTTCAGTTGGCAACTGGACGTAGGCTCTCTCTACTCCCAGCAATGACTATAGATATCCATAGTGGACTCTGCTACTTAGCCGCCACTTCTACACAGGAGGGGGTGAAACCTTCAAATGAGATTTTGATCCCCAAAATTGAGTTACCTTACACCTATCTAATGACTTAGTTAGTTCTCCATCAGCCGGACTTAATGTCAGCTCCTGAAGCCGCCAACCTAGATCTTCCTTTGTTACACATTTTAGAAGAGTGCAAGTGGTCGACCAGGCAATGGCATGATGTGTCTCGGCAATTTCGGGTTCATAAGTGTAGGGAGTTCTTCTCGTGCTTCCCTCAATTCTCTGGGACTTATAATGATATGCTCATGGATGCTAAAGAACCTAGAAAGAACAGGACCGTATTAGATGTAGGATGTTTTAGGTGGTTGATGAACATTCGTCCTGGCTACTTGGTTTTTAGAGTCAAACATATCTACAACATCGAGCTGTATTTACCTTACAGTTTTGCTTGTCAGTTTGGTTATGACTAACTGTACGTAGGTAACCCGACTAAGTGGATGAGAACTTGTGGAGGTCTCATCGACGAAGCACGGGCCTGGTTTTGGAGCATAAGTGGCTACACCGACGCTCGGTTTGATCTTCCTATGGCTGTCCCTTTCCTGCAAATGACTTTTCTATATTGAAAATGGCTAATATCTGGTAATGCAACCACAAGGAAGAAAAGAATCTCAGAGTTGGAAGCAGAGGCTGCATCTTGAATTGCTACCGAAGCAGTCCGAGAGACCGTACTCTCAAGGAAAGGAAAGAAACTCGTTGAATCTTCCAGTAAAGGAAAGCAAATCACTGGTTCTGATGAGAGTGAGGAGGAGCTCCATATTGATATAGTTGGAACATCTAAAAAAGAAGGTGAGGATGAAGTTAGGGCTGAAGGTGAAGCAGAGGGTGTTAGAATTGACTGTGACGATGAGGAGGAAGTGGCTGGTCTCCCACCTTCTTTCTTTCAAAGAGGATATGTGAGTTCTCTTGTAGCTCACATGACTCGCCGTGCAGATCAACCTAAATTGCCAGGAGCTCTAAAAGCAAGAAGGAAAGGATGGTTCTGACATCTCCCAATCGAATGACGATAGAAGTTCTTAGTGGAGATGAAGAGGAAGAAGATACAATACCCCTCACTCATAGAAAGAGATCTCAGTCTTCAACTCAGGCTCAAGCTCAAACCCAAGTTTCTCCAAAAGCCGAGTTGTGCACAAAATATCGTAATGAGAGATCCGATATTCTGGGGGAAGCACGTCCACCAAAAAGGGCTAAGAAGGTTGTACACTGACAACGTACTTCTCTACCAGCAACGGAAGAAGAACCGACCTAAAATATTCATGTTGAGGAAAGAGGTAATATTTCTTCTTTATTTTCATTTTGCTATTTCCTTTTTTTAAGATCTGAACTTATTCCGTATTTGGTTTTCGTAGGGGTCGAGAAGAAGGAGAAATTCAAGTCGGTATCACTTTTCCCGGACTTATAGAAACCGAGGAGCTCAGTTTCGTTTAGCAAATGCACGATGCAATGGATGATGAACCTGCTGGCATTCAGATGACCTCCCCTACTAAAATCATTCAACCAACTCCCAGCACAGGTACGTGTACTTCCCCATTCGGAGGGTAATTCCGAGAGATGAGTGAGTCGAAATGCGTACCTCTTCTAATGTCCTGTGCACTTTATCTCCTTTTAGTGAAACTAAATGAAGTGGGTGCAAGTAGTGGAGTTATCAAACCCACCGCAGCTATTGAAGGTAATGTTGATTCCCATCTTGTGTGAGCTCATATTCATATAT
>BQKN01000076.1:887985-916265 GCA_022839385.1 Asparagus kiusianus | reverse complement strand
GAAGGGGAGACAACTTATGCTGTTGAGGTCGAAGATTTCAATGAACACAATCTCGATCTTTACCTTTCAGAAGATGACCATCAGTATATCTCCAATTTATTATTGGGGAAAACTCTTGATGCGGCTACAGGGCCAACTGCTGGAGTTGATTCAACTGAAACTGGTTCTTCTGTAGGTATGAAGTTTATTCTGTAATCTCCATTGTCTCTTTGTCAACTAGATTAAAACCATTATATGACAGTTTTAATCGTAGGACTAGTTACTAAAATCGATACGACTACCATTATCGGGATGTCTAATCGGCCTGAGGATCTTGGTTTCTTGTTGTTGGCATGAACCAAGGCCGAGGCTCAATCATTGGTTCCTGAATCTCAACCTCTCATTCCTTCAAACTCGAGGACGAGAGAAGTTATCGTCACCGTCGAGGCTAGTCCTACTGTGACAACTATGAGACTAACTGAAGAAGTTGGTGCATCAACGGTTGTTGTATCCGGAACGCCTCCATCCGTTCATAAAATTGAAAGGGTGTGGACAAGCATGAAACATCCAACCGATGAAGCCTTACTCAGAGTTGGTGAGTTTTATTAGTCACTTTCTCCAAAATGCGTATTCCCTTTCTCTTTTATTTGTAAAACCTTCATCCTATCAATCCCAAATTATTGTAGACATAGATTCGAAACTGACGGAGGTCCCAGTAATTAACTGACATAGCGGGTACATCGACGATTGTTATCCCTGAACAAACTTCGGTTGCTGTCGATGCTGAACTAATATTGTCGAGACAAGGAAGTTAAGCTGGAAGATATTCTGTTAGACTCGGTACATTTCCGTTCACTATTGCTTTGGATTCTAAGTCTCAAATATTTATCCAACTGTTCTTTCGAGTACTTATTTTATTTTCTCCCCTTGCAGTGCCTCCTTCATCATTACTTGAGCCCATCCAAGCCTTGATATCTGATGAGGATCCGAACAAAGGCGTTATCATCTCGTATGTCCAAAGCTTCGTCTACTTCCTAAACCTCATGATCGATCGAATTTTTCATAAAGGCTCTTCTTTTGACAGCTTTAGGAGATCACTCGATCAACATGTATCAGGGATTAGAGATGAGGGATATCCTAAGCTGACTGATTCTATTGAAGCCTATTTGATTCAACTGGAATAGCAAATCGAACACTTGAAGGATCTTCAGAATAGTGGTGTTTCTTCTTATGTAGCGGCCCGGATAGATCTAAGGCTGTAGGCATGGCTTGATTCACAAAAATCGGCTGAACTTGAACTTTGAAAGTTAAGGAGCCGTGTGACATGAGATTGAGTATCGCCAAGAAGGTGAAAGCTAAGGCGGAACGTGTTGAAACAAACCTATTCAACTAACTAGAGCTCCAAGATAAAAAGCTTACCGAAATAGAACAAGAAGTCCTCAAGGCTCAGAATACTAGCGAGGAATCTTTAAAAGCTAGCCTTACAACTGAGTTTGAACAAGCTTATGCAGAAGAGCTTTCAAGACTTGAAGATCAGATCCATAGTTGTAAGTTATCTTTAACTTAAGAACATTTTTCTTGTATCGAAACTTCTTTTGTACTTTTTCAAGTTCTTTTCATGAATAAAGTGAACTTTTTGCTCATTTGAAGTCTTATTATGATTACTTATTCTTGTTTGGAATAAATAAACATAATACTCATGGGATTTTTAGCAAACCCTCAGTCGTCAATGGATTTAATATGCCTTTACCGACTATCGTTTGAGTCGGGCTAGTATATGAATTGTCTAAGTTTGTTTCACATATAACGATGTTCTAAAAGAATTAAACTCTCTTAGACTGTATACTACAATGTTGAATATGTAGGCTACACATATTAGATGTAGGCTTATCTCTAATAAGGAATCGAGATAACGTCCTCCATGTATAAAAGGCATGGATTCATAGATTATTAACTTAATAATAACCATCGGCTACGATATTGAATACGTAGGCTTTGTCATTTTTACGGAAACGTACCACCTGACAGCGTGTGTTAGATGCAGACTTATCTCTAATAAGAGATCGAGATAATGTCCCCTATGCATAGAAGGCGTGGTTTTTAGTGTAAAAATTTATGTCTTCTTTTGGGGTAAAGACGAACCTGATGTCGAAGAGGAAGAATTTTATATTCTATCTCTTGCTTGCCGTCTTTTGGGGCAAAGATGAACCTGATGTCGAGAGGAAGAATTTCATATTCTATCTCCTGCTGTAAGAGAATCTCAAAGCGGGATCTCCACTTCGAGAATCCTAAAAGGTGAAACTAAGAGTGGGATCTCCACTCTCATAATCGGAAAGATCCGAATAACCCTAACTTTTATAGTATTAGTTACTCAGTCTGAAGATGTGTTTATCGAGATGAAATTCCAACTTTAGCCCAAGCTATAGATGTTTGACTGAAGAGGAATGAATGGAAGCCTTTTGTTTATCGAAAGGGAATTCTGATTCTGAAAATAGACCTCTCGTTCATGGAAAGAATCAAGAGAGAATTTTGCTTTGGCCCTAACTGTAGGAATGTTTGACTAAGTGGGAGTTAAAATAATTCTACCTTTTATAGGCTTGATTGTTCAAATTGGGTGGAGGCATTTTTGTTTATCGAAAGGGGATCTCAGTTTTGAAAGCAGATCTCTCGTTCATGAAAGGAATCGAGAGGGGATTTTAGCTTTGGCCCTAATTATTTAAAGGTTTGACAAAAAGAGGGTTTGGAATGACCCTAACTATTTAAAGGTTTGAGTGCTCAATTTAGATGGAAGCCTTTCGTTTATCGAAAGGGGATTCCGATTTTGTAAGTGAACCTCTTGTTCATGGAAGGAATTGAGAAGGGATTTTGGTTTTGACCCTAACTATTTAAAGGTTTGGCCAAATGAGAAGTGGGAATGGGGGTACAAATAACAGTGAGAATGTCGATTTGTACAAAACACTCATTGGAGGTTTTCAGTATCAAGTGATAAGATCTTGACACAAATGGGGTTCGATTATTATCATGGATTAGCAGATTAAAATTTTAGATGTTATGTCATAACTTTAATAGTAGGAGTGTTAAAGACTAGACACAGTGGGAGTTTGAAGATTTTAATCCATGAAAAATTTTGGTGGACCCACCGTCAACTAATTTGATCAGTGAGAGATTTTATGGTGGAGGATTATGAGTCATCAAGCACTTCACAATTACACTATGGGAGTTTCATGAAAGAAGATTGACCAAATGAGTCATTGAACCTCACCTCAACAAAAGAGTGCTCGAAAAGTCACAGAGGGAGGATTTTAATCATATTGGAAATGATTAAGTACCCACAGTGGGAGGTTCTTAATCAAAATTTTTATTAAGCATGAATCATTCATATGACTGATCTTCATCTTAAATAACTAGCTGATCTCGGGTTATCCTTAAGAATACACTGTATAGTATTCTCTAGGAACTTCCCATTTAAATAGGTTATCCCGAATGTACTAGGGGTATTATTTTTTCAGGAACTTCCCATTTATTAGCATCATGAGCTTGTCACCGTCTTTAGTGATCAGGCGTATGTACCGTTTGAATAGACTGTCTCTATTATAAACGACCCTTCCCATTTGGGTTGAAATTTAACTTTCTTCTTGGAATTGAGTATCATTGGTCACTGGATAGCAAGAACCAAGTCTCCTTCCTTGAAGCTTCATTGTCAAACTTTCTTGTCAAAGGCCCTGGAAATTCTGGCTTGGTAGAACTCAATTTGTTGTTGAGCTTATAAGCACCTTTCGTCTAACATCTCAAGTTTTTCGAGTTGTTTCTGATGTTGTTCTTCTATCGTCATACCCATTGCGAGGGTGATACAGAAGGAAGGAATTTGGATTTCCAACGAGAGGATGACTCTACCCGTATACTAAAGAATACGGAGTTTCTCCAGTAGACGTGTGGACGGTGGTGCGATAGGCCTAAAGAGCTTTACCAAGTTTGTCATCCCAGTCTCGCTTATTGGTTCTCACAAGCTTTGACAAAATCTTTTATGATAGTCTTGTTGAAGGCTTCACCCAATCCATTCGTGGTAGGATTATATGTCGTCAACGAAACATCTTGAATTCTGAATTTTTCACAGAATTTGATAAAGGTGTTACTAATAAACTGAGGGTCGTTGTCATGTATAATTCGTCTCGGAACATCGTATCGGTAGTTAATATGTTGTTCGATGAATTTGACGACATCGCTTGTCTTTACTTCTTTAAGTAGAATTGCTTCGGCCTACTTGGAGAAGTAGTCGGTGATTGCTAAAATAAAGTGGTCATCTTTGGCAGATAGAGGAAAAATAGGATCAACCACGTCTATTCCCCATATCTCGAATGGCCATGAAGTAGTTGAAGGGTGCAAATGCTCCGGAGGATGGTGCATATAATTTGCATGTATTTGACACGTGTGACACCGTCAGGTATAGTCAACTACGTCCTTGACCATGATTGGCCAATAATATCCTATTCTTCTAAGTCGATCACAAAGTTTGAGATCGGGTTGGTGTGCGTCACATGTTCCATCATGCGCTTCTTTGAGTGTCACTTTCACCTCTTTGGTTGAAAGACACCATAGTAGCAGACCGTTATATGCATGATGATACAGTGTTTGGGTCACTATGTTGTAATAGAATCTCGACGCTCTTCGTCGGACTGAGTCCCTTTCCTTTATATCTTCCGGTAAAATATCATGTAATATATAATCAATAATGGGGAATCGCCAATCTCGAGGCTCGAGTTCAATTCTAGTCGAGTGCACTTCTTTGATGTCTAAAGCGCAATCTGGTATAAAAAGTTAGTGAGTTCTCACCGTAACTAGTTGTTCTGTCTCGGGAGGCTGTGCTAAAGATACCGCTAACGCCGCTAGTGCATCTGCATATGCATTCTGGAGACACGGGATGTACTCGATGAATAATTCTTCAAATGAGCCTGCCATTTCAATGGTCGCCTGGTGGTACGAGATCAGGTCTTGGTTTCTGACTTCGTACTCTCCTCGAACCTAATTGACTATTAGTTGAGAATCACCAAAGGCTTCGAGATATTCGATTCTAACTCTTTATCGAAACTGAGTCCAATGAGCAGCATATTGTATTCGGCTACATTATTGGAACACGGCTCGGTAAGTGAATAGGCTTGAGGCAGTACATGTTTCTTTGGGGAGACTAGGATGACTCCGACCCCTAAAGATATTTCGAACATCCGGGAGTACTCGCCATATTGGTTGCTCGAGAAGCACCATCAAAGTACAGTTATCACACTTGTTGGTGCAAAATAGTATTGACTTCGTGGGTTTCATCCGGAAAATCTTCGTATAACTCGGTCGTATCCTTCGTAGGGTTAGTGTGACGCCCTTGTTTTCATACATGGCTACAGTTCAAGATGAACCCAGAGATGTCAAACCTGGCATACACCTACACTATACAACAATAAGTTTTACCAATCACAGTAATATCCTCTAGTGGAATTAAAATAAAGTGCAAGTACAAAACAGGCAAAAGAAAAGAAATAACTATAATAGACATGATATAAAAAGAAGTATCTCATAAATAAATCATGTCTCAATGAACAACCTGGAATACATCTGATATCCAAAATGAATAAATATGTCTCAACAAGAAACAACTGAATATCATACAAAGGCACACTGTCTTTACACTATGAAATAAACTCTAAGATCTAAACAAAAAAATATAAAACTACGGTGGAGCCTCTAATAAATATCATGTGATGGTGACTATGCAAGAACTCTGTCATCCTGCGACTCTCTGATACTCCGAATTACCTGAAGGAATATTAAAAGAAAAAGAGCAACAACAAGAGCGTCAGAGCATTATAGCAAGATCACCTCCATCCGTCCCCAGGAGAAGGACTTCTAGATAGAGTGGAGGCTCTATCTATTAAGCATAGTCTACCTAGATTATTTTCCCTGTATCTAATGAAATTAATATTTAGACACCTACAATACGAGATGTAGTACGTTGAGTGAAATAATCCAAACAAGGAAATCCTCATGTAAATATCATATGTCCCGAATTGTAAACCTCTAAACATTAATACCGAACTAAAAATAAACAATCTAAATAAAATCAATAATTAGAAATTCATAACACGAGACTGGTACGTCGAGCGAAATAATCCAAACAAGGAGACCCTCATGTATATACCATATGTCTCAAATTGTGATTCACTAATTATTGATCCCAACTAAGAAAATAAAGAAAAGCAGTAAAAGAAAGTAAAGATATCAACATATCATATTCATAATATCTTCCATTGTCACTGGGAAGATAGAATGAATACTGGCACAAATCCTGTGTACTTTCAAATGCAAAGTACTATAGGTTATATATTTGTAGTGAGTCAAAAACATAACTGACATCCGCCAATGACTTGGGCTATCATTTAACTATCTCAATGTAACTCCGTGTAAGATTTTGATACTTAGCATTATCATGTGCAACTGACTACCCTGTTGGTATCCTAATCAGTGTACACAGCTCATCAGTCTCATCGCATCTTTGTACGTAACACGAGTACGGGATGGACTACCAAGTAGACATCCTAGAAATACAGCTCACAAGCCTCATCGTACCCTAGTACAAGACGGACTGCTAGATAAAGCATCATAAACCCAACTCGATGGCATGTACAAATAGAATATCGACGCACTACCCCCGTAGTACTGAACTGAGCTCATCAACGATATCTACAAAACCCATCATAATTCCTTTCAACATACCCATGTGTGTGCTACCACACTATTCGTGAATTTATATATAAAGAAGTGCGGCTCAAAACCTACAAACATATCTCAAACAGATGCAAAACAAAAATTCAGGCAACAGCTTTAGTAGTCGACTACTAGGCATAGTAGTCGACTACTAGGCATAGTAGTCGACTACACTGAGTCCATCCAGACTTTGTAATAATATATATCAGTATCAATAGTCGACTATTAAGAATATTCGTCAACTACTCTACGAACTCATAGTTTCTGTTACACTCAACTGGGCACGAATAACTGACAACTAAGCTTAATAGTCGACTACTCTGTCAAGACACGCATTCTTTCGTGCACAAACAGTGCTTATGTTAAATATACATATCATGACGTTAAAATGAGATTTTATATTTAGCATATGCAACATAAATTATCTGAATCATCAAATTAAATTATTATATCTTTCAAATTAGGGTTTAATATCCTAATTAAATAATTTCTTTAATTATCTCATATGTAAATAAAGTGATTATCAACATATGATAAAAACTACTCATGAACAGAGGTAAAATTTATTTAAACATATTTATATTACTTAGGTATCATAAACCTAGGGTTTAAGCATGATTAATTAATATGAAAACTCAAAGAAATATTCACGTAATATATCAATTATTTCAAATCAGCATATCTGTAGTTTTCTGCAGAACATATCATTAGTAAATTAAGCATATCTTTCTCTAGACAAACTCTTTTTAAGAATAGTTTTCTGTTTTAGAAACTCAATCCACATATCTATCATTTGGAACTAGTTTGGTTCAGCTTGGAGATTATATGATATCTTAAATTTCTAGTTAAATATTACACATGTGCAGTAGTTTTCTGCAGAACATGTCATTAGTAAATTGAGTATATCTTTCTCTATAAAAACCCTTTCTTAGAATGGTTTTTCATTTTGGAAAATAAGTTCACATAACTTTCATTTGACACTAGTTGTATTCAGTTTGGAGTTTATATGATATCTCAAAATTCCAGCTAAATGTTATATACATGCAGCAGTTTTCTACAATCTATGATGAAAATAAAAACTAAACATCTTCATAATTCAATTAGACAACAAATTAGAGTTAAGACATGAGCTAAACATAATTATAAAGTTTAAAAAAATGAAAATTTAATCACCTCTAATGATCATGATCACGTTACTATCATAAATAATTAGGAAAAGCTAATGATCTAGCATTGAGTTAAGATTTATCATAAAAAATCTCATTTTTTCATATTAGGTTAATCCTTAAGTATGAAAATATTAATTAAACACTTTTATAATCATTAAACACTATGGGGATGAGTTTGAATGCAGATGATCTTACCTTATTATGTGTGCAAGCCTTTGAAACTGATGTGAAATGACTCCTCATCATCAAACATCGTAGATCTCGCCTTTTCCTCGCTTCTCGCCTCACAAGACACTCCCAAAATCTTAATTTTAGGGCTAGGGTTTGAGAGAGAAGAAGAGGGGCTGTTAGGGTTTGAAACTCTGATAAAAAGATAATAATTTTCATGAATATATATATATATATATATATATACTGCAAACCCGAAATAAACCCATTTGACCCGAACCAGGAAACCTAGTCTGTCTAGGAAAATAACCTTTGGTATTTTGGCTGTAACTTTCTCATCTGACCTCGAAATGAGGTGATTTAAGATTTTTTTGGAAATCTGTTGAAGAATCCTACAACTTTGATCTTTTGAGTGTTTCTAGATTCAAACTGCATCAGTGAGTAAAATATATAAATTCCTAACTAGTCATTTTTCTAGATTTCTCTTCGTGCATGTTTTGTGCATTTACACTCATATATTCACAAATATACATTAAATTGATCTCAAATCAATTCTTATCATACTCAAATATCAAAATATGTTATATTTTCACCATATAACGTATTTATTATTATTATTATTTACATAATATTTAAATTTTTAGGGTTTTACAATTAGCCGCTAGAAGATCACAAATCGCTTGCCCTTTCACAGACTTCTATTGCTTAAAGTGTAGGTCATACTGGGATAGGAGTAGGGCCCATCTTGCTAACCACTAATTCATTGAAGTTGGTTGTGTCATGAATACTCGGAATAGGTTGACATTAGAAATAACGTAGATCGTCTATCCAATCAGGTAGTGTTGCATTTTCTAGATTGTGAATACCAAAGTAAGACACTCCTTCTCGATCATCAGATATCGAGATTCAGCTCCTATCAAAGTACGACTCAGATAGTACACTGTCTGTTCATGACCATTGTCATCATCTTGTGCAAATAAAGCACTTAATGAGTAGTTCGTCACTGTGACGTAAATAAAAAATGGTTTACCTAATTTCGGTGCAACGGGGACAAGAGGATTTGCCAGATATGTTTTGATGTCTTCAAATGCTTTCTGACAGGCATCATCCCAAATAAATGATACACCTTTCTTTGTAGGCTTGGAGAATGGTTAGTATTTTCCGGAGAGGTTCGAGATGAACTGACGAATATAAGCCAATCTTCCTTGCAATCCCCTGAGTTCTTTGAGGTTCTTCAGAGGTTGTAATTCGTGTATCGCTTTCACTTTATCAGGATCAATATGGATAACATTTATGGTGATGACAAATCCAAGGAATTTATCGTTGGACATTCCCAGAAAGGACTTGGTAGGGTTCATCTTCAATTAGTGACTCCGTATGAGATTTAACATCATTCTCAAGTCTTTAATGTGGTCATCTTTATTGTGGTTCTTAACGACCAAATCATCAACATAACATTCGACGGTCTTCTGAAGATGTTCCTGGAAGATTTTAGTCATTGCATGTTGGTATGTGGCACCCGCGTTCTTCAAGCCAAAGGGCATAACTATGTAACAGAAGATGTCAAACGATGTTTTGAATGTTGTATGCTTTTCATTGTCCGGTACATCTTAATTTGATTGTAACTTGAAAATCCATCCATAAAGGATATTCTCTCAAATCCGCACGTATTGTCAATGATGACATCCGTGATCGGAAGAGGAAAATCATCCTTTGGGAAAATGGTGTTCAGATCTCTGAAGTCGATACAGATCCTGATTTTCCTATTCTTATTAAGGACTGAAATAATATTCGCTAGCCATTCGGAATGTTGTTCTTCCCTGATGAAGCCCGAATCGACTAATTTTTTAACTTTCGTCTTAATTGCTTCCATGATTTGCTGACGAAACTATTTTTGATATTGCTTGAGAGGTTTGACATCCAGTTTGATGTTAAGGCAATGAATCGTCACATTTGGATCAAGTCCTGGCATGTCCTTGCAATTCCAGGCGAAAACGTCGATATATTTCCTAATGAGGATAATCAACTCTTCTTTCTCGTCTAATGGAAAACTATCGCTGATGAATATAGGTTTTGGATTGATCTCGTCGCCCATGTTCACTTGGGCTACTTTATCCTTAGTGGGAGGTTCCCTTTGTTCGAATCAATTACTATATTGCATATTCAAGTGATGGATCCAAGGGTTTTCACAAGTTAGCATTTGAACATCTTCCTCCATTGTGGCAGAATTAATTGTAGTCATATTTGACATTAGGCCTCTGAACATTTCTCCAAGACTAACATCAGAATCCCAATCTATAGAATTCGACAAATATCCGTCTTTACTCGGATTAGATGACTGGTTGATGACTTGCTAACAACATTCGTTGTCGAATGAAGAAACATAACCTAGACCTCTCTTATATTCATAATAATTGTTGGGCTTCCCTCTTGGTACATAGGCAGGACAATGTGGAACCTGAATACCTTTACCAAAATAAAGACCTTCACCGAGCGTGAGGTTGTATCCTTGCTTCTTCATATAGTCACGTGCTTGTGAATTGTATCTAAAGAAATGTCGTCCAGGTCCTTCCTCATCGATATTGATTTCTAAGAAGAGATCGGAGAGCGGGGATGACTTCCCTTTACAAAAGATTATTTTTTTCACCCTCTGCCTTTGCAGGTAGAATGAGGGTTGTTCCAAAGGAATCTTGAATGCTCTTCTTTGTCATGCAAGATGATCGAAGTGGCATGTGTATGTCAGGGTTATCATATAGTTCATACATTACATTAGTAAGACAAAGCGAGTACTCTAAATCGTCATTTATTGCATGATTGGCAAGTTGCCAATTACAACTTTCATCTGACGATTCTCCACCATCAAGATCGATTATAAGAGGTTCAATGTCATTGAATACAAGACTTTCATCATAATCGAGCTTGGTTTTCGGTATCAGCTTCGTCTCCGTTGTATGTACCTTAGGCCGATGGTTCAGTATTGGATTCAGCACCGTAAAGAAGGAAATTAGTAAAGTAATTTTCCAACCCCTTAAACGGTTGCTTATTCGCGACATTCGTCTTGACCTTAGTATTAGTATTAATATATTTCAGATACTGATGGAGGGTGGAAGGAACTATAACATTACTATTGATCCAAGGTCGCCCTAATAGCAAGTTGTAAGAAGTTTCTGCATCAATCACATAGCATGTGACCTTGAACTTTAGATCTCTAAGTTGACATTTCACTTGGATTTTTCCCAGCGGTCTGGATCCTCTGGTATTGAATCCATAGATTTTAGTGCTTGTGGAAGTCAATTTGCTAGTTGGAATTCCGAGATGATACATCAATCGGAGTAGCATGATGCTAACAGTGGAACCCGGGTCAACTTGGATCCAGTTGATAAAGCTAGAGCCAATGTATCTGGTGAAATACAAAGGCATGTCATATTTTGAATTTTTCACTTGCATATCTTCCTTGGTAAAAGTAATGCAAGGGAATTGTGTGACCGCGAAGTTGCAGTGTTGAACTGATGACTCCGACTCCTCAGGGATTAGCTTAATCTGAGTGAGAAACACATCAGAATCGGCCAAGACTTCTTATAAAGCTTCCCTGGTATCTTTTGAAAGGTGTAGCAACTCATATAAAGTGATCCTCGCTTGGATGTTGGCCAACTGAGCCATGACGTCAAACCGGTACAGAGTATTCGAACTTTCTGGTTTATCTCTTCCAATCGGTCGATTGAAACGAGGCTACTTCAGAACTTGAATCTCTTTGGGCTGAGACTCTTTCTCGTTTTGTTTAGGAATTGGTTGCTGCTGGGGTTTCTGAGCAAGTGTAGGTGGAGTTGTAACCACCCCCAGTTCAGTCAACGTTTTAGCATTCGGATCAGAAACCTTAGGATACTTGTACCGATATTTATTCTCACTCCTAGTAGCAAAGACTTCGTGTTCCTCTTCAGAAAGAAAAAAGTATGGACGCTTTCATCATCTTTCTCAGGGATTGCAGTAGCATGACAATAAGATTTGACTTTGTTCTTGGCCTTTACCTTATAAGAGAATCGTGCCCACTGTTCATCTCCAAGCAGATCTGGATGGACCCAAATATCGCTGTTAGATGCAGTGTGTGGTACGAGTCCCTTCGGGCGTTATCCATGAGGATCATCATTCACTACCTTCATCTCTAATTTCGACACGAGCTCTGGTTGGAACCACGATAGAGGGACGTAACTGAAACTAATGGACACTGCATTCGTACCCACTTTCTTTTCCTTAGGCTTCGCAGTTATGATGCCAACATCGATCAATGCTTGAATTCGATCTTTGAGAATATAACAAGCCTTAGTAGGATGGTGAACTCTTCTATGATGAGCGTAATAATTCAGATCTGAGGTTTTCCTAGCTTCCTCTTCATTCATGATTGGTGGCAGGTGTAGGCGTATAAAACTGCCTATAGGTCCCTTAACACAGCTCGACGACGCCGATTCGACAAACAGACCATCGGGCGACGTATCCAAATACGACCGTTAGCCTGCAAACACCGAAGCCGGATGATGCGCAACGAAGCTGACAAACCGTACGCAAACAATGGAATAAATCCACTCGTGTGCGGAATCAAGCTAACGGGTTGAGGAATCAACGAGTCATCCAACCAAGAGCGGACTCGGACGAATCACGATCGAATCAAGATCGGTTTCGGACTCGAACTCAGAAGCGGATTTATTGCCTAATCAGGAACCAGATTTACTGCCAAATCAGGTCAACGAATCGAGTCCGAACACAGAACCGAAAGAACCGGATACAACGAAAAACGACGGAACGAACAACATCTTAAGGGGACTCGGCCGAAACCGAGCCACCTTAGGGTGGCTCGGCCAAGGCCGAGTCACCTCAAGGTGGCTCGGTGGCCGAGCCACCTCAGCCCAGATCTGTGCCCAGGCACAGATCTGGGTGCTTATAAATAGGCTACCGAGCCACCTCAGCCCAGATCTGTGCCCAGGCACAGATCTGGGTGCCTATAAATAGGCTAAGGGTGTTCATTTGTGAGGGACTTTTGACTCTTGAGAGAAAACTCTGCCGGATTGAGAACTCAACCTCAAATCGTCGGAGCCTCAAAGACTTGGACTAAAATCATCAGATCTCATCCTCAACGACCGTCGACGCCAAATAAGGCAAGTGTTCGAGAGGACGTCGGATCTCAGATCTACGCGGTCACCCTCCGGATCAAAGCTTGGTCTTTGATCCCGAGAATCGGGCGATTTGTTCCTTGGTGAACTAATCCCCCCGGCTATTATTTCCTTCGTGAAATAATACCCGTCGTACTACGCAGATCCGACCGGATCTAGATCGCACGGTGGTCCACGGATAAACCCCGACGTAGGCAAACAACCCACGCAAGCGAGCGACCAAAAAACAGGAGCTCGTGATTTGTTCGACAAACAAGGAGAAAGCTGTAATCTTTTTTTATTTTTGTTTGATTTTCATTGTAACCGGATCTTATAAAAAGACCGGATCTTTGTAACTCAAAAAGTTGTTATTTAAGATAGCAATGGAATCAACAATGAAGAAAGCTACGATTTTCCCCGCGAACAATCTGACGACCACAGTGGGAGCCGCCGATCTCACTGCCGAGATCGGAGCGTCGCAGCCACGGATCTCGATCCCGATCGTGGAGGAGGTCGAATATGAGTTCGACCAGCAGAAGTACGAGGAGTACGTATCGTCCTCGTCCTCGTCTACCTCCCCCTGCAAGTCCAAGAAGCTATCCTCCAAGAGGAAAGTCCGTTGGTATGAGGAAATGGAGAATACCAACGCAGAACTCACCCCTGCTGGTGCCGAAGTTGCATCGGGTGAAGTTCCACCGACCTCCAAGCAGGTCAAATCCACCATTGAAGGCGTGGTGACTCTCTCTAAGAGAGCTCGCCAAAGGCAACGTCAACGCCTTGCGAAACATTTCGCAAAGGCCATGGAGTCAGTTGACGGGATCCGCTACAACGCGGATCTGAAAAACAAGAGAGGCAAATAGCCTCAACAACAGATGAGCGGCGCCTCTTCCAAACCGCCGATAATGGAATGGGTCCGTGTCAAATGGAACCGTTCAACGCTCGAGGAGCGCATCCGCAAGTGCCGCGCACTATCAGCGCAGGCACGGGCTCAAGCCGAAGAAGCCCGAAGAAAGCTACAGAAAGAGGTGGCCAAGAAGCCGCCATCAACACGCAGAGTTTGGAGACCGAAGTCTGAAGCGGCGGTTCAGACCAAGGAGCAACGACTGCAGCCGTCGAAAGTGCAACTTCCAGCGAAGCAATCCAAACCGCCGATGATTTCCACAATTGCTCCGGGAGATCCCGCAGGATCATCCCAGAAAAGGAAGTCGGTTTTGGAGCGCTTCGGTCCACTTCCCAATGAACGAGGCAAAGCTCCGGTCCAGGAACGTTTGGGCCCGATGAAGAAACCCCGAACGATTCAACATGCTGGGGGTCACCGCAACCCTCAACATGACAAAGAAATCATGGCACCCAAGCGCACTACTTTGCGCATTGAGGTTCAGGAGCCCGTTGAGAATTCACGCCCACAAAGGCGCGTTTTGAGGCGCGTGACTCTTGAAAGCCTAAAGAAGGCAATTCATCCTCAGAAGGAAACGTTGTCGTCCGATGACGATGACATTATACCTAGGAAATCGTGCCAACACATGATAGGTTGCTCCGACTTTCAAACGGACGAGCTGTACTATTGTGCCGGGGGTACGAGCAAATCCAGAAAGAGAAGCCCTCGAAGGCTCGAAACTCAGTGCCCTTGTTCAAAGCTCATTCGGGCGGTACTGTCTGAGTGCAACTGTATCAAGGCAGTCCCCGAGAGAGTTTCTGTGTTCGAAAGGCTCAGTACAGAAACGCCAAAACCAAGGCATAGGCGTTTCCGGCAAAGAAGAAAGGTGGTCGGTGATGGAGAATTTCTGAGGGTCACCGCCAATATGACCAGCAAGGAAACATCGGCTCAGGACAATCCCGAGGTGATTCCAGAGGTGCCCTGATGTGTAACTCGTCTGCAGTCCGGAGCTATCATTCGTGCAACGTATGGTAGGGTTCGGACAAGAGTACCTTTGGGAGATGAAGAATCAGATGCCGGCTCGGCAATTGCATCTGACAATACCATGTCCAGTGAAGGACAACCCCACGAGTCATTCATGATAAGCGCGGAGCAAGTGGCCAAGATGCTCGAAGAAGCCATGGCCAAACAACAGGAAAGCTTCAGGTTCGAAATGCAGATGGCCATGCAGAGTATGAGAGAAATGCATGAGCAACAAATCCAGGCACTGACGAACCAGCAAGGCGAGCCAAGCCGCCGTAATCAGGTTGTTCAGGAAGTGGAGCATGCGGATGCGGATGAAGCTCGCAATGCCAATAACCCTCCCGTTAATGCAGGGGGTGGCAATGAAGATGCTAGTCACAACACCACGCTTCCACCTCAGAATCGTACTGATGAAAACTTGGGTGAAAGCCTTAAGATCAAAAATCTCGAGAGCAAAATCAATACATTGATTTCCGCTCAAGAGATGAAAAAGACGGGCATTCCTTGTCCATACCCAAGAGAGTGGGAATCAATCCCATATCCGGCGAAGTTCAGTCTAATTAACTTCATGCCGTTTAATGGGATGGGTTCACCCACTCAGCATTTGATTTATTTCAAATCACACCTGGGGGTTATCTCGGGCAATGAACCTCTGATGGTGCGGTCATTCGTTGGCACTCTTCGCGGAGCCGCCTTCGATTGGTATCGCCGCCTCAAGCCAGGTAGCATAAACAGCTGGGACGACATAGAGACTAAGTTCCTCACAAATTTCTTCAACGACGACACCGAGATATCTATCGGATCGTTGCTCGATGAAAAGCAGAAGGATGGGGAGTTAGTCGACACCTTCGTCAAAAGGTTTCGGAACAAGGCGATGAATTGCCGGGACCCGATCACTGAGGAGTTCATCCTCCAGACCTGCCACAACAATCTTTCCTTGGACGTGTTGGAAGCAATGGGGACAGCATCGTCCAAAACGTGGAAGGATCTGAAGGTCCGAGGGGAATAAGCCGAACGATTCCTCAGGAGGAAGAAGGCGGAGAGAGGCCAACAAGCGGCGAATGCTCCAGCGCAGAATTTCAACCCAAGGGGGAAAGGTAAAGCTCATGCTAATATAGTTGATGCTAACCAAACTTTTCAATTGTCACCTCAGCAACAGCAGCAGCGGCAACAAAGGCCTCAGAAGCAGAAATCTTCGGAGCCGAGGTTCCCTAAAGTGTACTCCTTCAAGGATGATGAAGTTCCCGGCATCTTCAAGTACTTATTGGAGAACAACAAAATCCAGCTGCCGGCGATCGTAGATCAAGAAGGAGCCAGCAAAGTGACGGATCCAAAGTACTGCGCGTACCATAGAGCGGTCCATCACCCTACGAGGTCATGCTACCACCTCAAGGATAAGATCCAGGCACTAATTGACGTGGGCGTCATAACCCCGAAGCCTGCCAAGAATATAGGAGCGAACGCGATGTCAATCAGCTTTGGAATGGTGCCCACGACATGGTTCGAGCCGAAACACGTCACCAAAGTGGGGATGAAGACGGTGAATGATGACCCGCATGGACAGCACCAAAAGGGACTTGTGCCACACACAGCCCCGAATGGCGAAATCCTCTAGGTTCATCCGGATCTCATTGAAGATGAACAGTGGGCGACGTCCTCGAAAAGAAAGGGTAAAGGCAAGGCCTGCAACGCTACTTCCATAATTTTCGAAGAGGACGGCGATGAAGCTCCTACTTTCCCGCTCTCTGAAGAAGAACAAGAAGTGTTTGCCACTAGAAGCGGAAACGAGTACCACTTCAACTATCTGTCACATAATGATCAAGCAGCTGAGCTGGGGGTAACTAAACGTGGACCAGCCAAAACTCTCATAGAACTGAGGGTGATTGCAGCTCCTAAACCGGCTGAAGATGTTCGACGACAGCCGACGGATCAGCAGAAGGAAAAGAGACCCCAAGAGGTGCAGAATCCGAAGTAGTCTCGTTTCAATCGTCCGATTGGAAGAGATAAACCGGAGAGCTCGAAAACTCCACGGGTTTTCGATATCATGGCTCAATTAGCCAATATTCCAGCGCGAATAACGCTGTATGAGTTGCTGCGGTTGTCTAAAGAGACCAGGGAGGCATTACGAGAAGCCTTGGCTGATTCTGAAGCATTCATCACTCGGATCAAGCCGGTATCGGAAGAGCCAGAACCGTCAGTTCAGCAATGCAATGTAGCTGCCAAGAACCTTCCCTGCATCACCTTCACCAAAGAGGATATGCAGACGAAGAATTCGAACCATGATCGACCCCTATACTTCGTCAAGTACATTGGCTCCAGCAAAGTCAACCGAATCCAAGTGGATCCGGGTTCCGCTGTGAGCATTATGCCGCTTCGCCTAATGCATAGCCTTGGCATTCCAGTCAGCAAGTTGGCGTCTACAGGTACGGTCATTTACGGATTCAACACCAGCGGGTCAAGGCCTTTGGGAAAGATCCGGATAAAGTGCCAAATGGGTGATCTGAAGACGGAGGTCACGTGTTACGTGATTGATGCTGAGACATCATATAACTTACTACTGGGTCGGCCTTGGATCCATAGTAATGTTATAGTTCCCTCCACTCTCCATCAGTGTCTAAAATATGTCGACACAGATGGTAGAGTCAGGACGGTGGTCGCGGATAAGCAACCATTTAAAGGGTTTGAGAATTATTTCACTGATTCTCTCCTTTATGGTAACAAATCCGATACGGAACCATCGGTCCAGGGCACGGACAGCGGAGAAGAAGCTGATTCCGAAGCCGGATTCGATTACAATGGTGGTTTTATTTTAAATAACATTGTACCCTTTGTAATCAATCTTGACGATGAACAATCGTCAGATGGCAGTTGTAACTGGAAACTTGCCAATATTGAAATAAAAGATGATTTAGAGTACTCCTTGTCTCTTGATGATGCGATAAAAGGATTAGACGATAAGCCTGAGTTATATACGCCGCTCCGATCATCTTATGTAACGAAGAAACACCTCCAACATTCTTTCGGAACGACCCTGATCATTCCTGCCAAAATAGGAGGCGAAAAAGAAGTGATTTACGGTAAAGGAGAGAATTTTCCATTGCCAGATCATTTCCTAAGAGAAGATGAAGATGATGACAAATCTGGTCTGCATTTATCTTAGTATAGTCCAGAAGCGCGCAAAGTCATGGAAAAACAGGGATATGATTTTACACTCGAAGAAGGTTTATACTTCGATCGAGGTTCCCGTATCCCAGTCAAAGCGGTATATGTACCAAAAGGGAAACCGGATGATTATTATCGTCACAAAAGAGGCTTAGGCTATGTTTCCTCGTCTGATGATGAATGTGGTTGGCAAATTATCGATCAAATTGCTAACAAGGCTAAAGATGGGTACTCGACAGATTCCTCAGAATGGGACTCCGATGCAAGTTTGGGGGAAGTATTCAAAACCCTAATGTCGAACATGACTATAGTTGATCCATCTACGATGGAGGACAACGATCAAATGCCAACGTAGGAAGACCCATGGGTTCATCACCTGAACATGCAGTATGGTGATAGGTTTGAACAGAGGGAACCCCCCACTGAAGATGAAGTAGTCCAAATTAATATGGGCGATGAGGCCAACCCAAAGCCCATATTCATCAGCGATAGTCTTCCCCCAAATGAGAAAGAGGAATTAATTGCTCTCATCAGGGAATATATCGATGTCTTCGCTTGGAATTACGAAGACATGCCAGGGCTCGACCCCAATGTGGCAGTGCACCGCCTCGATATCAAGTCGGATGCCAAACCTGTCAAACAACAGCAAAGACGGTTTCGTTCGCAGATTATGGAAGCCATTGAGGCGGAGGTTAAGAAGTTGATCGACTCAGGATTTATCCGAGAGGAGCAACATCTAGACTGGCTAGCTAATATTATCCCAGTCATGAAGAAAAATGGTAAGATCAGTATATGCATCGACTTCAGGGACCTGAACGCGGCATGTCCGAATGACGACTTTCCCCTACCAATCACGGATGTCATCATCGATAATACGTGCAGATTTGAGAGGATGTCCTTCATGGATGGCTTTTCCGGGTATAACCAGATCAAGATGAACCCGGATGATGAGAAGCATACAGCGTTCAGAACGTCCCTCGGTGTCTTCTGCTACACGGTAATGCCTTTCGGTCTAAAGAATGCAGGCGCTACATATCAACGAGCGATGACAAAGATTTTCCAAAAGCACCTCAGGAAAACGGTCGAGTGCTACATTGATGATCTGGTTGTAAAAAGCCGTAACAAAGAAGATCACATCAAGGACTTGAAGACGATGTTCGATCTCATGCGGAGTCATCAATTGAAGATGAATCCCACAAAATCCTTCCTTGGAATGTCCAGCGGAAAATTCCTCGGATTCGTCATCACCACTAAAGGTATACATATTGACCCTGACAAAGTGAAGGCGATACATGAATTGCAGCTCCCGAGGAATCTAAGGGAACTCAGAGGATTGCAAGGGCGTTTAGCTTACATCCGGTGGTTCATCTCAAATCTTTCTGGGAAGTGCCAACCGTTCTCTAAGCTAAACAAGAAAGGTGTGTCGTTTATTTGGGACGACGCTTGCCAAAAAGCGCTCGAAGATATCAAGACGTATCTGACGAACCTTCCTGTCCTTGTCGCACCAAAATCAGGTAAACCGTTCTTGATTTACATCAAGGCGATGAACCATTCGATAAGTGCTTTGTTAGCACAAGAAGATGATAATGGTCACGAACAGGCAGTTTATTACCTAAGTCGGACTTTGGTAAGCGCCGAGTCCCGATATCCGATGATTGAGAAAGAATGTCTCGCATTGGTATTCGCGGTACAAAAGATGCGGCATTACTTGGTCGGACAGACGATTTACGTTATCTCTAACGTTAATCCGGTACGGGTATTTATGACGCAACCGGGTTCGATGAATTGGCGGTTAGCAAAATAGGCCCTTCTCTTGTCCCAGTATGACTTGCACTTCAAACAACAGAAGTCGGTCAAAGGACAAGCGATTTGTGATCTTTTGGCGGCAAGCCCGACAACAGATACGGCAGAAGTATATGATGACTTGCCGGATGAAACCCACGAGGTTAACACCACGTCGCATCAACAAGTATGACAATTATACTTTGATGGTGCTTCGAGATCAGTTAATAAAGCAGTAACCCCCGGATGTCCTAAAGTCTCCTCCGGAGTTGGAGTTGTCTTAGTTTCCCCGGGGAAGCATGTAATGCCTCGGGCTTATTCACTGACAGATCCATGTTCCAATAACGTAGCCGAGTACAACGCGCTCCTCATTGGACTCAGTTTCACCAAGGAGCTGGGGGTCGAATATCTCGAAACTTTTGGGGATTCTCAACTGATCGTCAACCAAGTCCGTGGAGAGTATGAAGTCAGGAACCAAGACCTGATCCCGTACCACCAGGAGGCCGTCAAAATGACAGATTCTTTCGAAGAATTCTGTATCGAATACATCCCACGTCTCCAGAACGCCTATGCGGATGCAGTGGCAGCACTAGCAGTATCACTCGCGCAGCCGCCCGAAACTGAACTGCTAGTCACAGTAAGATCACACCAACTTTGCATACCCATATACGATATGGACATCGAAGAGGAAGATGATAGAAATGTAAACGCCAAAGAGGTGAACTCAACCCAAATGGGGTCTGAGTCCCGAGATTGGCGTTTTCCCATCATCGACTACGTCCAATATGGTATTTTGCCAGAGGATGTAAAAGAAAGGGAATCGATCCGCCGAAGAGCACTAAGGTTCTTCTATAATACCGAGACCCGTACATTATACCGTCGAGGGTATGATGACTTGCTACTCCGATGCCTTTCAAACGAAGAAGCAGAAGAAGTTCTTAAGGAAGCACACGAAGGAGAATGCGGTGCGCATCATCCTGATCCCAAGCTGTATGATCGAATCAGAAGAATGGGATATTTTTGGCCAACAATGGTACGTGACGCAATCAAATACGCACGAGGATATCACGCCTATCAAGTGCATGCAAATTATATGCACCAACCACCGGAGCGGTTACACACGTCAACCACATCCTGGCCGTTCGAGACATGGGGTATGGACATTGTCGGTCCTATTTTTCCCCCTTCAGTCAAAGGTGATCGGTTTATTCTCGCAATCACGGATTACTTCTCAAAGTGGGCTGAAGCAATTCCGCTTCAAGAAGTGAAGACGAACAACGTCATCAATTTCATCAAGCATCATGTCATATACCGACACGGCATGCCGAGACGGATCATTCATGACAACGGTCCGCAGTTCATAAGCAACGCTTTCGTCAGGTTCTGTGACAAGTTCAAGATCCAAGATGTTTCGTCGACAGCTTATTATCCCGCTGCGAATGGATTAGCTGAGGCTTTTAACAAGACGATCATTAAAATCCTGTCAAAGCTCGTGAAGACTAATAAACGAGACTGGGACGATAAACTCGGTGAAGCACTCTGGGCTTATCGCACCACAGTACGCACACCTACGGGATCCACCCCGTATTCATTGGTATACGGATGTGAAGCTGTGTTGCCTTTGGAGATTCAGATCCCATCCCTTCGGATCGCTCTCGCAACTGAGATGTCGACAGAAGAACAGCATCAAAAACGTCTCGAAGAACTCGAGAGGTTGGATGAAAGGCGCTTGGAAGCTCAATAACACATTGAGTTTTATCAAGCCAGAATATCTAGGGCTTTTGACAAAAGGGTCCGACAGAGAAGCTTCAAGGAAGAAGATCTGGTCCTCGCTGCTCGCCGACCGATAATCCTCAATTCCAAGAAGAAGGGTAAATTTGAACCCAAATGGGAAGGACCGTTTGTGATAGACACGGTCTACTCAAACGGTGCATATCGCCTCGTTTCTCTAGAGGGCGTCAGGCAATTAATGCCAATAAATGGGAAGTTCCTGAAAAAGTACTATCCCTAGTACATTCAGGATAACCCATTTATCGGGAAGTTCCTCGAAGAATATTACACTTAATATTCTAGAGGATAACCCAAAATCATTTTCACCACCAAAATCCCTCACTGATCAATTTCAATTGACAGTGAGTCCACCAAAAATGTCCTTCTGGCCCTCTTGACTCTTTCCATGAACAAGAGGTTCACTTTTAGTTCGGAGTCCCCTTTCGATAAACGAAAGAACTCCCTTTCTTTTCTCTTTGGTTAAACCTTCTCATGGTTATAACCGAAGTTGGAATTTCACTTCGATAAACGAAGAACTCATCTTCCGATCAGATAACCAATCCTATAAAAGGTAAGTTTATCTAGATCTTCTAGATTCTCGAAGTGGAGATCCCACTTCTAGTTTCTTTCTTGCACTGGAAATAGAATATAAAATTCTTCTTTTCCAGAATCAAGGAATAGAATATAAAATTCTCCCTTCCTTGTTCGGGGAATAGAATATAAAATTCTTCCTTTCCCGCATCAACCCTTTTTCCAAGAATTTATCAATTTAGGATTCATCCTAGGAAGTTTATCCCGAATCCTAAGCAGGGATAAGTCTGCGCCTAACACGCGCTGCTGGTTTAGTCTTTCTCCGTAGAAGAAGACACCAGAGTTCGATTCTGGGGTATTCTATCCTGAAACCTAAGCAAGGATAAGTCTGCGCCTAACCCGCGCTGCCGGTTAGTTCTTAACCGTTAAAAAAAACACCCGCCCACATATTCAACATTGTGGCAGGTTGTTATTAACAACACCAAAATCCATGCCTTACACGCATGGGGAATTTCATCCTGAATCCTAAGAAAGGATATGCCGACGCCTAACACGCGTCGCCGGTTTAATCTTTACCCGTAAAAAGAGATACCAAAGCCTGACTCTGGGGACCTTTATCCCGAAGCCTAAGTAGGGATAAGTCAACGTCTAATACACGTTGCCGGGTAGCCTATTCCCGTAACAATGGCGAAGTCTACGTATTCGAAGTCATAGTACAAAGTCTAAGAGAGTTCATTCCATTAGCACAACGTTACATGCGGAACGGATTTAGACAATCCGCATGCTAGCCCGATTCAAACGGTAGTCGGTAAAGGCTAATCAAATCCGTTGAAGGCTGGGGGTTAGCCAAAAATCCTAAAGTCAATACCTAACACGTGTCGCCGGGTAGCCTATTCCCGTAACAATGGCGAAGTTTATGTATTCGACATCATAGCACAAAGTCTCAGAGAATTTACTCTCTTAGCACAACGTTACATGCGGAACGGGTTTAAACAATCCGCATGCTAGCCCGACTCAAACGGTAGTCGGTAAAGGCTTATCAAACCCGTTGATGGCTGAGGGTTTGCCAAAAATCCTATGAGTATTATGGTCAATCATTTCAAATGGAATGACGAATCATAATAAAGATAAAGATAAAAACCAGTTTCACTAAGAGAATCAAAAGTCGAAGTACTCAGCAAATAAAATCATACATCAAGCCCATGGCCAAAAATCTGCTGATTAAGTTTAGACAGCTTCTCATCATAAGCTTGCCTAAGCTCGGCTCTGATGGACTCCTCAGTGGTGGCTGAAGTCTTCGCAGCAATCTCCTCTGTCTCGACTAGCTTCTGCTTTAAGGATTTCAACTCATCAGATAAAGCCGTGTGGACTTGCTGATCCTGTACCTTCGTCATCTGAAGAATACTCAAGGTCTCCTCCTTCTCCCGAAGTTCTTTTCTGAGCTGCTCTATCTCGGTCTCTCAAGAGGTAATGGAAATGTCAAGCTCGGCAAGAGAAGATGATCTAGCAGCAAGACTGGTCTCAACTCGATCTACCCGATCCCGCTGCACCTGAAGCTCGAACTCAGCAAGGACTCGAGTCTCGTGCAATGTCTGTAAGCGGGTATCCAGCTCGCCAGCAATAAATGAAGAGGCACCTGCATCTCGGAGTTCACGAAACATCTGAAGCTCATGCTCTAGGCAATCAAGGTCGTCAACTATAGCCCTCGCCAGATCTGGATATCCTGCTTCCCTTATCGAGTTGACTTTGGGATCAAGGAAAGCCTTGAATTGGCGAAGGAAGAGCCCGCCGTGAAAGAGCTTGCCAATCATAGCATTTACGAAGGAGAAGAAGGAGCGAAGTTCTATGCAGAGGACGATCTTCTCAGGATCGTTGTCTGATAACAACTCCTTCACAAGGACATGGAGCCGAGGAGAAGGCCCTACACAAAGAAGGAGAAATCCGTCAAAAAGGCCTTGAAGAGGAAATAAATAACATTTTCAGTTCATACCCTCTTGAGTCACAGGGGTAGTGGAGATGTAACCGCTGTCGATGCATCAACTGGTGTAGTTGGTCTCATAACCGGTTCAACAGGATCAGTCCCAACAAAAGCCTCTGTCAAACACAAAATGGAGCTTTCAGATTCGTCACATTATGGTTGCATTAGTCGCAAAACGGCTAGTCCTATAATTAACCTGAGAAAAGGCATGTACCTTCAAAAGTACCAGCCTCGGAATTCTTGGGGGATGTAGATTCAGGAAACATGTATTCAGGCATTCGGCCATCAATTTGAGGAGAGCCATATATGAAGTGGAGCATGGGAGTGTCCACAAGCAAACCCTCCTCATCAAAATCATCAGTCGGAAAATCTGGTACAAGAAAATATAAGTGCAAAAGAAAAGTAAAGAGACTACAACCAAGGGAAATGAGTTACCTCTTACAGACGGATCAGCCTCTTTACCCCCAAGGTCCGCGGTTGCTCCCTGCAATTTATCTGAAAGGCAAGAAGCATATAGACAATTAAAGGAGGCACGAATTCTGGATCATTCATCTAAAGAATGTATTGTCAATGGTAGATGTACCTGAATTCTGTGAATCGGGTCCTACATTGATAGTCTCCTCAACGTCGGCAACTTCTGCAGGATTTTCTACCTGATGTAGTGAGTCAGGCTCACCAGAAAATACAAAATTGTGAGGATTAGAACCAGGACTCATCTCGCCTTCCTCACGCCGGTCTATATAAAGAGGGAAAAACATGAGTTCAAAGTTCTGAATGATCAAGAAGGAGGTCTATAGGGTAGATGTTACCTCTGTCGCTGGCCGGATCATCACCAGCCAAATCCACCTCAGGCGCTCGTAGATCTGCATGCGGCTTGTGGGCTAGTCTTTTCCGCCTAGCAGCTGGGACAACAATCGGAGGCCTAGCCTGAGTAAAAGGACGGAATTCTTCTTCTTCATCAGCTACTGTCCCTGAAACGTCAAACAGTTGTTAAAACCAATAATTCTGGAGGACAAGGAGAAGAAATGGGTGATTAACCTCGCTCGAAGTCTCCCTCGTAATCCTCAGGATCTTCGCCTGAAGTCTCTTCAGCGGAATTGAAAGTTTTTGTTCCCTCTTCGTCAATCCGACGAGTCTTGCTCCGTGCCTTCTGCGACCGAGCATTTTCCCAAATCACACGAGAATCAGCCTGAGAAGCCTCCTCAACCACTAGCTCTGCAATCGGCCTCACGGGGACAGTTTTATTAGCTGCTAACAACCACCTGCAACTTAAAAAGGTGATATTCAACTGCCGCTCAGCACTCGGGAGACTAAACCTAGCACCAGTGCAACCTGTCACGGTCTACAACCATGCTCGGAGACCGTCCACCAAACCACCATGGGTCCGAGGCTGCTGACGTGGATTCCCCACATAAAGCTGGTCATAACCAAACTGGCGGGCGAATCGGCAAGGAAGATATGGCTCGATGAAACACTGATCCCTCACCCGGAAGGTCAAATAACCTGGCCTAATGTTCATTAGCCAGTTAAAGCAGCCGACATCTAAAAGAGTTCGGTACTCCCTCGGCCTCTCCTCATCAATCAGACACTCGCCATATCGGCCGAAGAACTACGGAAAGCAAGTGGAAAATGCCCAACACTTGTGAACCTGCAGCTGCTTTCTGATATCAGGGAATCCTCGCCCCTCCCACCTGCCGCGCTCAAGCAACTGTAGCAGGGGAACAGAGTGGTCTGCTGTGCTAGGTACCGACATCATATCAGGACGATGAAGAACGAACCAAGCCATCAAATAAGTGTATGGGAGCTCCACCTTAGAAAGAGGAATCTTAGCCGACGGCTCATCTTCTTTCTGGGCGAAAGTACTAGAAATCTGTCGAAGCCCTCGATGAATATTAGCTACCATCACTGGAAGAAGCGAAAGTTCCTTCTTATAGGCAAGCTGAACCGCTGGGTAGAGCACTTCCAATGGCATAATGTCACTGGACTGATACGGGACCACGCATTTCTTCAACCAAATAGCGAGATAACCGGCGAGAAGGGTCATCGGCTGAATTGATGCGGTTGCATGCCATAAGAACGATTTAAACTTGGTCCCTGCAGGAAAGCCACCCTCGAGACTGCTGATGGTATAAGAGTGAGCGTCAATCTTCTTCAACAGACCATTAACCTCTGAAGGAGTAAGTGGTGCCCGTTCGCAAATAGCCTCGCCAGAATGACTCTCTAGATTCCTGAACAAATAGCAAGCGAACTGCTTTAGACTCACATGTGACTTAGTCCTCTTCACTAAAGGCTCAGACTGTGCCAAAGCGATGTGGTAGTGACATGTAAGATCCCATAAAGTCTTGTAGCGGTCGGGCATGCGATCCTTCAGCCGATTCAATTCATGATTGGAAGGAAAATACTCCTGATATAGCATCTGACCCATAGGCAGACCTGAAATCTTGTGCATCTCATGAAGAGCCAAGCCCAACTCTCCGTGCTTAGTCAGAAAAGTGTTCGAGTCCGGGTTATAAAGCTCGCACAAAGCAAAGAAATGCTTCGCGCTGACAGGTAAGCCATGCATGGTGGAACGAATGGCGGCATACAGGCCACAAGCGTGCAACTCCTTACTCCATCGGCTGAGGACATACTTCGTCATACGAGCCCACCAGAACTTGTCCAAAGAATGGACCCAGCCATAGAATCTGTGGCGCGTCGCAGACATCTCCCGTCCCAAGGCAGCAAGGCGATTCCTCAAAGTAGAAGCAGAGGAAAGAAATTCATTACGGGGCGGTGCATCCAGCCCTAATACTCTGGGACGCAATCCAACGATAGGGCTCCTGCTCGAACCTGGAGCTGCCTGATGGGTGATGTATCCACAATGGACACTCTCATGCTCCTCTGTCAAGCGCCACGACATCTCCCGTGTAACAGCTTGACGCCTGAGCTCAGTCAACGAGCGGTGTCGAGGAATCTTCGGCAAATATAGGAAACCAACGCCATTTTTATGAAGCCACTGCTCGGCTTCAATGAACACTGCATCAGGATCTCTGACGGAGTCGCCAAATAAAAAATCAGTCTTCCTGAGAGACTGAACAGAGCTGGCATCCTTCACGAATGGGGCGTCCGTGATCAACTGTCGAAGAGCTCGATGCCCACCTTCCTTCACCACCTGGGCAACCTCGGTCGACGTACCCGGAGCAAACTGAAAGGTGGGCGGAATAGACGAAAAATCGTCGGACGTCGAATAATACTCGTCCCGACGCCCGTTCACCGCATGAGATGGGAACGCTCCAGAGGGGTATTCCACTGAAAACAAACAATTAAATATGTGTTAGTCTCAATTATAAAAGGAAGTTGAACTCATCTTACAAATGAGTAAGATAGAGTCACTGCCTTATAAAGGGCGAGACGTTTTGACGCCGCATTATGCACTTATAAAGTAGGATATATCAGAAACATATCCCTACCTTGAAAAGACCAAAATACCCCTAGAGAATCAGATCAAAAAAATAGCCGTTGCAACACAACGGTCAAATCGGCGGTCGACCGTGAAAAGCTGGCGGTCGACCGCGAGGAACAAAAAGCAATAATATGGCTTTAGAAAGCTCCACGGTCGACCGTGGTGGTCGACCGTGGCGGTCGACTCTGGATGTGCTACGGTCGACCGTCACGGTCGACCGCGAGCCATAAAAAGGCAAACTGGGTTTCTGGACTGCAGACGGTCGACCGTGGCGGTCGACCGCAAACTGACACAGAACTTTGACAGGTTTTGAACCTGTTTTGGCTGACTTTAAAAATATATAAAAAATATTAAATGACATCCAAAATTGATGAAACTTTGGGGAAATCTTTAGGATATGTAAATGAACATGTATCAAAAGGAAATTTTGGAAATACGATTTTTGTTGTGAAAACTCACTGTTTTTGAAAAGTGTACATAAAACATGTTTTTAGTGAAAACAAAAATT
>BQKN01000076.1:855944-869285 GCA_022839385.1 Asparagus kiusianus | reverse complement strand
TGTGCATATATAAATAACATGCAAGTACACCAAATTTCCCCTCAAATAAGAATTGCATATCATGACAAATTAAGTAAAGCATGGAAAAGAAAATATCATCAAAGATTATGATGATGGTTATGCTTAGGTAACACACATTCTTAAGCATGACCTTCAAATATGAAGAGAAATTCAGAAGGGATATGGTGTCATCTCCTAAAGATGGAAAGTTGACCATCTGCTGTTAGGGAATGTAGAAAGCTAGAAAGGAAGGCCATGCATGTAATAGCAACCTGTTTCCTAATAATTAGACACAGAGAGTACCATCTCCATAAAGGGTCTGATATCAAGTTCCTTTCCGAAGTAAAATAGGAAGAAGCACATGGGCCAAACTTGAATATATATAATTATGTAGCAAGTGAAGGAATCAAAGTAAAAAAATGCCCAAATCCCTACGAAGACTCAAACAACCCTGAAATAGATGTGTGATGAGGCTTCAATTATAGTGTTTACTATGAATCTTCTTATATAAAATATTCATCATGTGAAATGGTCGATAGATTAGAAACATTAAAATTTATAACAAATTTTTAAAGGCGAGAAATAAAAAGTCATCACAGTCATAAAACTACTGGAGATCAAATATGAATATGGAAATCCTCTCCCATGACTAAATATTTTTCCCTTGACTAAATATATTTCATAAGTATGAAAATACTCTTTTCAGCCTTGATGAAAGCAACCACAAATATGACGTAATTAATATATATATAAATGCACCATAGAAGATATGACATTTGTTACCGGTGAAAATTAGAACTTAGAAGGTTTATCAAGTAAACAACTGAAAGCTCGTCTTAAATTGATGGACAATGTCATGATAAATGATGAAAATCAAGAGCGTGTGCGAACGATCTTAATCCTTGTCTGATGGATTCTACTTTCTAGAAAAAACATCATTCAGATTACAAATTTGCCCACTATATAAACATTTAAGAAAACAAAACTCCCAAATATACACATTTATTTCTTCAAAAAAATATACACATTTATAATTAGAAAACAAAAAGGAGAGCAATGTGTCGTAATAAAGGGAAGTTTGGTTAAAAACACAAGTGTGCTTAAAAAATAGAAAGCAGGAGTAGAAGCAATTTTCCAGAACAGGCACAGACACTAAAAGGCCCATTCTGGATTGAAAAAAATTAAAAACATTTATAATTATTGTAGTTGTATTCTATCAACTATGTTTCAAACCAGCCCGTTTCTTATTAAAGCAAAATGAAGACGATCACAACAAATTGGAAATTACAGATATAATTCAATGATGCACTCAAAACCCACAAGAGTATGTTATTGTAATGTACTTTCCAATTCCAATGAAAGAAAACAGACAAAATGGGAAGAAATGCGGCTCACAAAGATATCTCTGCAACATAATAGAGATCAAATAAAATTTTAATTTACCTTGATAGCTTTCTACTCCTCCTATCAATCTCGGACCCCTGACATCAACAATCATCAATCATCAATACAAAGAAAAAGGTAAGCAAGCAACCCACAAACTGAAGAATAATAATAAGAATTAGAGTAAGGTAATACGAACAACCAATACTCATACTTACAAATGGAAATAAACACCTTCTTTGCTCCATCAAAGCTGAAGCAGTATGTATTTATAGAATCACAAACGAACCTAAATTTTAGTCTTTAGGGATGGGGATGGGGATCAGAAAGCCCTAGCAGTTATTACCAATTATAGTAACGGAAGAATCTTCTGAGGGAAGGACGTATACATTGTCAACGGTTGAAAACGAAAGAAATTAAAGTGAGGAGATCGATCGTCGAAATAATTTAGAGAGAGATAGGAAAGAGGGGCCGAGGAGAGAACAATTGAGGAGGAATATAGAGAGAGCGTTGTCATTGAGAAACGGAGGAACCTAAAGCGAGGAGGCCAAACGTCGAATTAATTTAAAGACAGAGAGGGAGAGGAGCAGGGGAGAGAGCGGATAACATATGGAAGAAAGAGTGTTGGGCATTATGAAAGAGGATAGGATGGGATAGGATAGGAAAGGTAGCTGAGTAATTATGTTTTGCTTTTCAATTAACCTAGTAAATAACAATTAATAATATTAATACTATTTAATAAACAAATATTACAGGAAAAGGATAAAATAGGGAAAAGAAGGATAAAATATAGGATAAAATTAGATTTATGAAATTTGTAAAGGGTAAAATGGGTATGCAAAAGTTTTGACATTTGTTTTCTCTTTTAGAAGTAGTATAGATTTTCCTTTTAGGCAGTTCAAAGCATCGGAGAGTTGCATAATGACGAAGTTCTTGCATAGTCGTCGTCATATGAGCTAGTAGATGAGACTCCACATTAGATAGACCTTATATTCAGCTATTAGAGTTTTCTTTCTTTTTCTCACTTTGTAAATGTTGTGAACCTTTGTACATTCTTAGTTGATCCATATCGTGATACATTCATATATTTCATAATAACAGATGTATTCCAGACTTGTTCATTGAGATGTGATTTATTTATAAGACATTCTTTCTTATATCATGTCAATTGCAGTTGTTTTCCTTCTTTTTGCCCGTATTGTACCTGCACCTTATTTTTGATTCCACTAGAGGATATTGTTGTGATTGGTGAAACTTGTTATTGCACAGTGTGTGTGCATGACAAGTTTGACATCTCTGGGTTCACCTTGAACTGCAGCTATGTGTGAAACCAGGGGCGTCACAACACAATACTTAAATAATGAGCATCATGATTAGAAGGTAGATGACACTTGAGACAGTCGAATTTCTGAATTAGAAATCCTAATCGTTGGTTCATGATGATCTCGTCTAGAGGCGACAAACAATGAGATGAAGGTATAAAGATAGTTAATGAGGAATAGAGGAGGGAAAGAGAGCATGGGGTAGAGGAGATCGCGGTATGGCCATGACCAAAGAGAAATGGAGTAGGGAAATAGAAAGGTAGTTTCCGATCCCCTTTCAATGTCCCAGATCTACTCGTCTTTTTAGTATCTATTTTAATCTATGTTTAGAATTAGATTTGTTATTTAAGATTAAATTTTGCTATTGATTTGATTGAGAAAGAATGATTTAAATTGGTGAATCAGTGATCAGTTTTAGCTTCTTATTTTATAATGTTGTTAGTGAAATTCATGAATCTAAAATTAGCTATTAGTTCAATAAAATTATTCAAACAACTGATAATGATAAAATTCAAGTAGTTTTTAAAAAGCATATCAAAATAAATCATCAACAAAGTAAGAAAATTTTGAACTTGTGTTATTATGTTTATGAAAATTTTTCTCTTCTATGACAATGTTGTTTACTACAATCCCTGAAATCATTGCTCAATGTAGATCTAGATCAATAACTAGGTAATGAGAGGACAAATATGAGGGGTTTTTTTCTCACTTATATCTATTCATACCATAAGTTCAGTTTGTGGGCACATTGGCATGATAACAAGTCAAGAATATTTTTATTACTAAATTGTCTCTTGGTTCAATAAAGTTATGCGAACAATGGAATTAATAATAAACCTTAAACCCATAAAACAATATTTCAAGTGGTATTGAGTGGCATAACAATAGGATGAGAAGAATTAGGCTGTTACTTTTAATTTATCAAAACACATTAGCAACAAATTTTTTTTAACACATGTCATTAGCTTTACATGTGCATATTTTACATAACTAATGAAACAAAATAGAAAACAAAAAAGAATGGTTTGTCAAGGGTTAAATTTAAAAAGAAGAAATACATTTCTCTCTAACCCCCTATTTTTAAAGCATTTATTTTTAAGTTCCAAACTAAATAGACATTAGTAGCCTAAATATGAAAAATTCTATAAAACATAGAGAAAAATTTAAGCTAGGCCACTAGATCCCCCAAAATTACATGTGCATGTTTTACATAACTAATGAAACTAAATTGAAAATAAATAAAAATTGGTTCGTTGAGGGTTCAATTTAAAAACAAGCAATATATTTATCTCTAGCCCCCTATGTGCAAAGCATTTATTTTCAAGTCCCAAATTAAAAGACGTCAGTAGTTTAAATATTGAAAATTCTATGAAGCACAGAGAAATTATAAGTTAGACCACTTAATCTCTCAAAATATAATTCAAACCCAAAATATAGAGTTTTACAAGACAATAGATTCTAAAATTTTCTTGGTTTGACACCTATTTTAAAGAAAAAAATAATATTTAATCCTAACAATATAAGGCATCATTAGTATACATAAATTACCCTTTATTCAAAAAATGTAAATTTTATTACTGGGATTATGCAATAATGATTCTTTATCTAAAATATAATAGAAAAATAAGTTTCATATATTTCAAAAAATAAATTTTATTCTGTGATAAATTTATAATATTTTTTAATGAAAATAAAAAATCATTAAAATAATATTTTTTAATGAAAATAAAAAATCATTAATCATGATATTATTACTTATAAAAAATAATAAAATGTTATTTCATAAGTATAGTAATGAACAAAATGGTTAATAAAAGATATTCTTGTAATAATAAATTCGAAAATAAACTTTATAACCCCTTTTTGCATTATTTTTATTTAGGGATTAATATATTCATTATTTTATTTATGGAATTATGTAATAAATAATATATTACTTAAATAATAGTTAAACATAAATATTTTAATGAAATTTATTAATATAAAAATAAGAAAATATTATTTCATAAATAAAAAATATTATAGTAATAATTATTTTAGACTTGAAAAAATAAAAAATCTCTATTTATGATATCATTCTCCATAAAATAAAATAAAAATGTTATTTCAGAGCTACAATAATGAAAAAAGGGTTGTGAAATTATTTTATATATCATTTTAAAGAAGTTTATCATTATTTTAAGTTCTGAGTTGGTTGGAGAACTGTATTGCAGATTCATTCATTCACAATCTTTTGTTTTTTGTCTATATTATACAAATATAATTAAATATTATATCAAATACATAAAATTATCATTGCAGTATGTACTTATTATCTACATAAAAGCATGAAATAGGTACACGTGCAACGCGCGCGCACCATACTAATATACACACACACATACATACATATATCATTTTAGTACTCTCGATCATGCAAATGTGAAAAATTTCACTTGGATGTTCTCGCATGACACTAACATTTAATTTTGTAACTTCCTAACTATTAATATTTGTTAAAATTATCGTGAATTATATCCCAACTCTATTTTAAAATAGAGTTAAGATAAAAAAAAATTTTTGCTATATTTAATAGCAATTTCACAAATATTAATAGTTAAAAATCTCTAAAATTAGCATGAAAGTATCATAGAAAAATATTCGAGTGAATTTCTTTTTGTTTGCATGATCAAGGTGGCCGCGGTGGTGACTTCACAGTTAGGGGGGGGGGGGGGGTTATTGGTTGGGACATTTTGGGGGATAATGAGATAATTTTGGGGATCTATTTCAAAGTGTTATTTATTGGGACAATGGAACAAGGATAATACAATTTTGTGTTATTGGTTTTTTGAAACACTAGTGAGACAATTACACCATTTGGGATAAAATTACCCCACTCATATACAAAAATTTTGTCTCAATAGTAAAAATTTACCCCATCCTTCATATTGGAACAATGTTGTTCCACTTTGAAGGCAATTGGGATAATTTTAAAATAATTTTGTATTACTTAACTAATACATGCTAATTATATTATAAATATATGACATGATATATAAAATATAACATATATTAATATTTTAATAACATAATTTAATAATATATATTAATACTATTATATAATAACATATATTAATATTTTAATAATATATATAATATTTTAATAACATATATTAATAATATTATGTAATATATTATTATATAATATTAATTAGTACATTATATCCTATGATACTATATTATAATATATTAAATTAAATAATATATTATTAAAGTATTATATTAAATATATTATTTATATATTATATCAATTATTATATAATGTAGCATACTGCCTTGAAGCCTAAAGGGCTGACGGGGAACCGATCAAGTAATCGCACTCAAAGATTCGGAATAATGTTAATTAGTAATTATTATATAACATATTATATTTTTGTATAAATAAAATAATATATTATATTAAATATTATATTATTAAAATATTATAATATATATGTTGATATTATATTATATTAATTATTATATATAGTATGGCATGCTAATATAATATAATATAATACAATATAATAATTAATAATAGTAATTTGTAAGTATAGTACAATATATTATATTTTAATATAAAGTAAAATAATATTTATATTATAATAATATACTAAACCAATTGGATAAGTTAATTTAGGATTAATTAATAGATAAAATTATTTTTTAATAAGGTGCCACATCATCAATTATCTCACATGAATTGTCAAATCAAAGGCTTAAATTATCCCATTATCTCGCTTTATCCCACTTTACCCCACTCAAAATATCCCAAAGGGGTAAAATTGTTCCAATAACCCTCTTAGAGGGTTATTGGTTGGGACAATGGGATAATTTAAGCCTTTGATTTAGTATATTATTTAGTATATTATTATAATATAAATATTATTTTACTTTATATTAAAATATAATATATTGTATTATACTTACAAATTACTATTATTAATTATATTGTATTATATTATATTATATTAGGATGCTATACTATATATAATATTTAATATATTATAGTATCAATATATTTAATATAATATTTTAATAATATAATATTTAATATAATACATTATTTTATTTATACAAAAATATAATATGTTATACAATAATTACTAATTATAGTATGCTACATTATATAATAATTGATATAATATATGAATAATATATTTAATATAATACTTTAATAATATATTATTACATAATATATTACATAATATATTACATAATATTATTAATATATGTTATTAATTAGGGAAAATTGCTTTAAGGCCCCAAATTTATATTTTCAATATGCTCTAGCCCCCCAACTTTCAAACATATGCTGCAGCCCCACCTTTTTGAAAAAATTGTTAAAAGCCCCTCTCCCCAAGTTCCTATGCAAACTTTATACATAATCCCTATTTTACCCTCCCCTACACACCCCTCCTCCTCCGTTCCCCCTCCGCCCCCGCCCCGCCTCCCTCCCCTCCCCCTACACCTCCTCCCCCCCGCCTCCCTCTCCTCCCCTTATACCCCCCCACCCCCCCTCCGCCTCCCCCCCCCCGCCTCCCCCCTACAGCTCCCTCCTCCTCCTCACCACCTCCCTCCCACGCTGCACCTCCCCCGCCTCCCCCCCCGTCTCCCTCTCCCGATGCACCTCCCTCCTCCTCCCTCAGTCCCCCTTTGCCCCTTCCCCGCGCCGCCGCCGCCTCCCTCCCCTCTCCCTATACCCCCCCGCTCCCCCCCGCCTCCCCCCTACAGCTCCCTCCTCCTCCTCACCGCCTCCCTCCTACGCTGCACCTCCCCCGCCTCCCTCCCCGTCTCCCTCTCCCGATGCACCTCCCTCCTCCTCCCTCGGTCCCCCTTTGCCCCTTCCCCGCCCCGCCACCAGCGCGTCCCGATGTTAACTCTTTTTCTGTAACATGTTAACTCTTTCCCGTAACATGTTAACTCTTTTCTATTAACTGTTAACTCTTTTCTGTAACATGTTAACTCTTACAGCTAACATGCTAGCTGTAAGAGTTAACATGTTAGCTGTTAGAGTTAACATGTTAGCTGTAAGAGTTAACATGTTAGCTGTAAGAATTAACATGTTATCTGTAAGAGTTAACATGTTACAGTAAAAAGTTAACATTTTACAGAAAAGAGTTAACATGTTACAGAAAAGAGTTAATATTTTACAGAAAAGAGTTAACATGTTACCGAAAAGAGTTAACATTTTACAGTAAAGAGTTAACATTTTACAGTAAAGAGTTAACATCCACTGACATAAGAAAGAGGAGGGTAAATTTGGGATTTAAATCAGCTGATATGTCTAATCATGAGCTGGCATGTCTAATCAAGTGCTGAAATGAGCTGGAATCATGATAGAGGGGCTTGGCCATGTCAAAAAGGAGGGGCTAAAGCATATTAAAAAAAGTTGGGGGGGCTAGAGCATATTGAAAATATAAATTTGGGGCCTTAAAGCAATTTTTCCCTATTAATTATATATATGTTATTAAAATATTTTAATAATATATTTAATATAATACTTTATAATAATATATTACATAATATTATTAATATATGTTATTCAAATATTAATATATGTTATTATATAATATTATTAATATATATTATTAAATTATGTTATTAAAATATTAAAATATGTTATATTTTATATATCATCTCATATATTTATAATATAATTAGCATGTATTAGTTAAGTAATACAAAAATATTTTAAAATTATCTCAATTGTCTTTAAAGTGGAACAACATTGTTCCAATATGGAGGATGGAGTAAATTTTTACTATTGGGACAGTTTTTGTATATGAGTGGGGTAATTTTCTCCCAAGTGGTGTAATTGTCTCATTAGTGTTCCAAAAAAACTAATAATAACATAAAAATGTATTATCCTTGTTCTATTGTCCCAATGAATAACACTATGAAATAGAATCTCTAAAATTATCCCATTATCCCCTAAAATGTTCCAACCAATAACCTGCCAAGGCAAAAGCAAAACGGGAACAGAGGAAAACATCACGGTTCCCTAGGGCTTCCGGGTACAGTTTTCAGATCCAAAACCCAATAAATACTCCACTGGTGGGAGTCGGGTATGCTCCACATCCGTACCCATCACCCGAAATCCCAGCCCCGCTTCGTCCCTTTCCCCCAAACCCTAAAATCCCTAAAAACTTCCCAAATTCCTGCGAGATTTTAGGTCGACCGAGAGAGAGAGAGAGAGAGAGAGAGAGAGAGAGAGAGATCGGTCTCCAAGATGAAGCCAGTAGTAGGAATGGTGGTATCGAACAAGATGCAGAAGTCTGTAGTGGTCGCAGTGGACCGCCTCTTTCACCACAAAACCTACAATCGATACGTCAAGAGGACCAGCAAGTTCATGGCCCACGACGAGACCAACGAGTGCAACATCGGCGATCGAGTAATTTTCTTCGCATTTTCTAAATTGAATTGAATCAGGCCGAGTTCTATGTTCTAATGTCTACGCCAAGTCTCAAAGATCGGGAATTTAGCTTTTTAACTGGATTTGAATTCGAAACAACTTTTTTTTTCGGCGATTTCTTGCGTTTATTCGTAAGGTTATCTAACGAAGTTTATGATTCACAACGAGATCTTCTGTGTAGTTGTATCTATTGACATGCTACAGTACCCGAGTGCACGGAACGAAAAAATTGATCACAATTTGCGATTCTTTAAATTCTAAAAATGCAGGTATTCTAACGGTACCTTTTGCATGATATATCAGTTAAATTTCTCTTTTGTGAAATGTGGCAGTTCATTTTTAATCAAGTTATATGTCCAGCGAGTCCACAGACAGAGTTCTTTTGTGCTGAAGTCGGGTTTAACGGGGTTTCGGTCTTTGTGATGTTGTTCATTTCATGTGCTTTTATGTTTCCCGGTGTATTTCGTCTCTTTCACCTTGAAATGGGTTCGCCTAAGCTGCAATGCTGTATGAAATATTTTAAATAGATTCACTACTAGCTGCCAATTACATGTTGTCAACCCTCTCTTAGTTCAGATTTTCCAGCCAAGAACACTTGAAACAAGAAAGGAAATGGCGACGACCCTAGAGGCTAATTAGATCCTCCCTATATTTCTACATGTAACAATTTATTTCACCGAGTACCAAAAGGGACTTACTTTTTTATATATATATAACATTATTGAGAATTAACGACAACCACCACCAAGGAGTAGTTTACTTGAGATAATATGTGAGGTACATAGGAACAGGAAAGCCATGTCTGTCCTTGAAGACAAATTATTCGAGTCAACCGATAGTCAAACCCCCAATAATAACGAGTTTGACACACAGGGGTAAATGAAAGAATCAGTAATCAGTTGATATACTTTTCGTTGGGTTTTTTTCATAGAAACCACCTTAAAACTAGGGTAATTCTACATGAACCACCTTTTAATTTCAATTTATATGTAAACGACCTTTAAAGCGGGTTTGTGTTGCAATCAAATACTTCCTAGTCAAACTTTCAATCAAAAATAAAAAATAACCTTAAAAAATTCATGGTCAAGGTACGTGACTTGTATCCTAACAAGATCTAAACATTAATAAAATGAGTTGGGTGCCTTGATTGTGAGTTTTCTAATGGTATTTTGTGTTTTTAGCAAAAAAAATTGACTGAGAGTGGTTGATTAACAAAGACCCACTTTAAAGGTGGTTTGTGTATAAATTGAAATTCAAAGGTCGTTCCTGTATAATTACCCTATTTTTAAGGTGGTTTCTAGGAAAACATCTTTTTTCTTCTACCCAGTCAGGTGATACAATAACTCCAACAGCTATATTCTTTTCCAGAGAAAAAAATTACGAGTTGGATCTCAGCTTATGAATTTGCCCCATATTCTGGAAATGTATGGTTATGTTCATAGAGCGAAGACTTGTTGTCAAGATTACTTGACACCTATTTGGTTAGCAAACTCACTGAATGTCTTTACAAGCATTAGTTGAGCAAGGTGCTGCTGTTATAGTATTCCTAGGTCTCAAGGTCTTATGAAAGTGTAAGATAATGGTGCTGCAGAGAGTTGTGGAAGTGACAAATAAAGAGAGGACCAACACCTAGCACTTCCTAGCAATGTTGTTTCATTTCTATCTTGACATTTCATTCACTATTGAAATCTGAACCACATTTCATTCTTCACCAGTATTCATGGGTTGGGGTTTCAAACAGCTCGAATAATGAAAATTGATGCATATTTCTGAATAATGGATACATAAGGATAAGTCTAGTGAATCAAGGGAAGAAGATAAGAGGTAGGAATATGTAATCTCATACTCCTGACCTTTCCTAATCAAAATCATGTCAGTTGCAGTGCTGGTCTGATGGAGAAGGTTTATGGTAAAGTAATCAAATAAACAGCTCCAGCCTGAGGATAACCGTTTGAGTTGGTTACGAGTTTGCCGAGAAGTAATATTTGCAACAGTGGGCTTGAATAAAACGAGGAAACAAAAAAGAGAGATAAATTAGTAATGAAGTTTAGAGAAAGACAACCTAGATGGATTCAAAGACAAAGTGACTAAAGAAAGAATGTATTTTCCCTAGTACCTAAGGACAAGGTATTTTTGCCAGACTTAACCAGGCAATCAATCAGTTTTAAATGGTGGACTATTGGTCCCTGCACTTTTATATCCTAAAATAGATTATAGATGAACTCTCAGAGGTGAAGCCCTTTAGACTTAAGTTGAATGACTGGCAACCCAGAAAGAACTTTTGTGATACCTACATGCAGACTTTTGAGAAAAATCAGAAAGGCTTCTGCCTTTCCTTTGGACAACAAAAATGGAGACAAGTGGCCTGGGATGGAACCCAGGAAGAAGTTCTTCATTTACTTGCTAATCTTTCCACCAATTATCTTGATTTTTTGTTTTTCCCCCCTGATTTTAGAATATCTCTACCTTCCTTATATCGTTTATAGCTTGTTTGAAGCTTCCGCAGCTTCAGAAGCATAAAGTCATGTCATTGTGTTCCACTCTAAGTCAACTTTCCACCATTGGCAACTACCAGAGCTTTGGATGCCATTTTCCTAATTTTAGTTTACTAGTATTTAATGACTGCCTTCTTCAGTCAAAATACTCGGATCCATCGCTGCTAGTGATTGTCAGCTTCATGACATAATCATGCATGCTTATGTTGGCTCGCTTATCTGATCCTTTTTCTGCAGGTTCGGCTTGATCCTTCAAGGCCATTGAGCAAGCGGAAGAACTGGGTTGTTGCCGAGATCCTTCGAAAGGCCAAAGTCTACAATCCACTCTCATTCACTGCTCCATCAACCACCGTGGCTGATGGCAACACCAAAACTGCCACCATTCCAGCTTCCTGAAGACGCTATTGATATAATTGTAAGCCCTTGGAGTTTGGGAACAAATTCTATTAATTGGAAATGTTTGGGTAATCATTTTGTAAGGTTAGACTGAAGTTGTGTCATGATGATCCGAAACCGTATGATTTCCTCGAAAAGGTTTGTTGTTGGTTATTTGTGATGTTATTTTGACAAGGTTTGTTGTTGGTTATTTGTGATGTTATTTTGACATCGGAGACATTGGCCTCAACGAGATTTATGGATTACTGATTGTTATTAGTAGAGTTTTTTTTCTTCTAAATCCTATTTCAAGATATTCCCGTCTGGCTGCTGAAATATATATCTGATCCAATTTTCAAGTGGCCAGTTTTACCATTTTTGCTTGTCTATTAATATGAGGTTGTCTACTAAAGCAGAAAAGTACTTTGGGTCGTTTGTTGATGTGAAATTACATGATCTTAATTGTTGATTATATCCACAATGTGACGGTTCTCTTTGGTTTATTTCAGTGTCAATTTAGCACTAATCCAGGACTTTTTTCTTTTTGGCTAGTCAATCACTGCATCGTTAATGCAGATGACAAAGTCAGTAAGATAAAATATACAAGTTCACATTAATTTATTTTATAAATCTCAAAATTTTTATGTATTAATTTGCTAAATTTATGAATATTTCAGTTTTTGTTAACACTCAGATGAGAAAAGGATATAAATTGCAATATAATAGAGACTTTGTTATTTAGTTTGATGCAAAAGCCTTGTTGGTTTTTCTCGTCAATTTTGATTGGGTAAATTTCAGAAGGTCCCCTTGAACTTGGTGATGTTTTGCAGAAAACAATCACGAACTTGAAGAACTAGAGAACCCTTAAACTTGAGGAAGTTTTCACAAAACTTTTCTTAAATGTTGAAAGGTTCAAATGCAGAGGTATTGTTTTTCCTTTTCTTTTCTCCCCATTAATATTCTTTAAAAAAAAAGCCTCATTTCTATTTGTTTCTTGCTGTCCCTTCATCCTCTGATCCCGGAAAACCCCAAAACCAGGCGTGGTATTGGGCCAAAGATATAATAGATAGTTCCTTAGGGTGCGTTTGTTTACCATTGCGTTTGTGTTGTTTTCATTGTGTTTTAAAAAAAAAGAAACAAAACGTGTTTGGTTACCATTCCGTTTTTCCGTCCAAAACACTACCAACCCCCAACTTTAAACGGTTTTCTCAAAACAAGAAAAATGTGTTTAAGGTCTGCTGTTTTCGTTTTTATTTAATATTAATATATAATATTAATATATATTAATATATATATATATAATATTTAATATATTAATATATATTAATAATAT